>CAUYQG010159258.1:0-43899 GCA_963574415.1 Tarsius wallacei | reverse complement strand
AAAGAAAAAAACAAACAACCCCATTATAAAGTGGGCAAAAGATATGAACAGACACTTCTCAAAGGAAGACATCCGAGCAGCCAACAGACACATGAAGAAATGTTCAACCTCACTAATCATCAGGGAGATGCAAATCAAAACCACACTGAGATACCACCTAACGCCAGTCAGAATGGCAATTATCAATAACTCAAAAAATAACAGTTGCAGGAGAGGGTGTGGTAAAAAGGGAACACTTCTACACTGTTGGTGGGAGTACAAACTAGTGCAACCTCTGTGGAAAACAGTATGGCGATTTCTAAAAGCTCTAAATATCGACCTCCCATTTGACCCCACAATCCCCCTACTGGGAATATACCCTGAAGAACTCAAATCACTCTATAAAAAAGATACCTGCACACGTATGTTTATTGCAGCATTGTTCAGAATAGCAAGAACCTGGAAGCAATCATGCTGTCCATCAAAAGAGGACTGGATTAAAAAATGTGGTATATATACATGATGGAATACTGCGCAGCCATAAAAAAGAACAAAATCATGAATTTCACAGCAACTTGGATGGAACTAGAATCTATAATATTGAGTGACCTCTCACAGAAACAAAGATCTGAGTTTCACATGTTCTCACTCATATAGTGAACCTTGAGCACCCAACATAATACTAGAAGAAAATGACTGATAGTGATGGAAAACTATGGGGGGGAGGGGAAGGGAGATGGGATTAACGGTAGTCAATATCTGTCTGGGAATGGGGAGACACCTCTTATCAAGAGTGCCTGAACAAAGCATATTTGTATACCTAATCCTTAACTGTACCCCACAATTCATAATAAAAAATACTGATTATTAAAAAAAAAAAAGAATTTCCTTTCAACTTTCTGAATTTCATTTTTGTCTACCTGTGGGATAGGATATTAAAAACATTCCTCTCCATTCTTCAGCGAAGGAATTAAATCGGAAATTTAATTTATTTAACTAGCCTTAGGATTAAATGGGAAAATATAAATGAACATTCTTTGAAATATATTATGCATTATCATAATACCTTGCTTTTATGAATGATCTCGGAAAGGGAGTTTGTAGTTTGTAAAACATTCATCTGGCATAATAGCAATTCTCTGTTCTAGACTCAGACTCTGGAATTTTTTTCTCTAAATTTGTTGCCTTTGTGTTACTTAATCTTTATGAAAACATGTTTTCTTACTTGGAAAACAGAAGATATTTTCGTAGGGCTGTTGTAATCATGTAAAGAGTTAATGTACGTGGAGTACCTATTACAATGCATGGTGTTCAATAAATAATTGCTGTGATTACTGAAACTCCAAATCATTAGAGATGGTACCTTGGAAGATATTGAGGATCTGATCAGAGAAAAAAATGGATATGAGGTATGTGAATAGGTGTGGGAAAATATTCATAATTACTTTAATAGATGGGACCAAATTATTGTATTCAGATATTTTGCTTTGGCTCTTAAATTTACTAGTGATTTAATTTATGTAGGCTGTGTAATACAATGGAAAGAGCAATATATACTTGGGTTTGGATTCTGTACTGTGGTGATATCTACAGATCTCAAACCTTAATTTTATTATCCATAAAATAGGAATGATACCTACCTAGGATGGTTACTATGATGACTTATATGAGGTAAAATTATTCAAAGTGACTAGCATTGTACCTGACAAATGGTAGATGCTTAAAAATAATTTTGTATCTTTTTTCTGTCATTAGTTTTATTGTTTTGTGCACAGATCCATCCAGGCATAGACAACTGCCTTAGCATCATTATTTCTGTCATTTAAAAAAAATTCTATTGACCTTATATACCTTGTACATGTTGGTAGAGAGGTTCCAAGTAGGTTTTACAAGTGAAACTAAACACATCTGTTCAATCTGAGAATACTGTTCATTTAAACTTTATACAGTTAAGATTTTTTCAAAAAATAAAAATAAATTTAGTTTGAAAGTATGTCCTCTAAAGTCACTTTCAATTCTAGGAAGTGTATTTGTCTGACATTTTAAAATTTAGCACAATTATGTCTTATAAAATTAACCATATTTGTCTGATTTGGAGAATGTTAGAGGTAGAAGTTGATCACCCTACTTCAATAGATGTAACCCTAGATTATCTCAGCCAGGTGAACATTTCTATTGCTCTTAGAAATTGTTAATGGATGTGATTAAGGTGTTACCTTTTTCAGAATATTATAAGGTGTGTGTGTGTGTGTACATCTTTTTTTTTTTTTTTTTTAAGTAGACCCGTCTCAGGTCCACACGGTGATTCTTTAGAAGTTTTAAATGAAAGCTTCTGCAAAACAAAAGAAACTGTCAAGAGAGCAGAGAGACAGCCCACTGAATGCGAAAAAGTATTTGCTACTTGTATATCTGACAAAGGCCTAACATCCAGGATCTGCAGGGAACTCAAACGTGCTGAAAGAAAAAAAGCAAACAACCCTATTAAAAAGTGGGCAACAGATACGAATAGACACTTCTCAGAAGAAGACATACAAGCAACAAATAGATACATGAAAAAATGCTCAGCCTCACTAATCATCAAATATGCAAATTAAAGCCACACTGAGATACCACCTAACTCCAGTCAGGATGGCCATCATTAATAACTCAAAAACAAAAGTTGCTGGCGAAGATGTAGAGGAAAAGGACCGTTTCTTTGTACATTGTTGATGGGAGTTTAAATCAGTACAACGTATGTGGAAAGCTGGCGATTCCTAAAAAATTGACCTTCCATACAACCCAGCAACCCCTTTTCTGGGAATATACCCAGAGGATCTCAAACCATTCTACAAAAAAATACCTGCACACACATGTTTATCGTAGCATTATTCACAATAGCAAAAACTTGGAACCAACTGTGCTGCTCATCAAAAGTGTACTGGCTAAAGAAAATGTGGTACATATACACGATGGAATATTACACAGCCATAAAGAACAACAAAATTATGCACTTTGCAGCAACTTGGTTCGATTTAGAGTCTGTGATACTCAGTGATCTATCACAGAAACAAAGATCTGAGTACCACATGTACTCACTTATAAATGGATCCTTAACATTAATCATAATTCTATAAGAAAGGGATTAACAGTAGTGGGACACTGTGGGGGGGGTCACATAACATCAATAAGGGTAACTGATCTCAAATCAGGCAAAGTGGAGACCAAAGGGAGGCCCAAACTTTACCTGTAGGATGACTACATATGTACCTAATCTTAAATTGTACCCCACATCTTTAAAATAAAATTTAAAAAGAAGTCTTAAATTAAAAAAAATTAAATTGCAGAATTTTTCCCTCCAGAGAACTCAACCTAAGAAGCATCCTATATATTTATATAGTTTTGGAAATTGCTGGCTAACATGTGATCATTATATTTTAGATATTACATATACATAAGAATTACTCACTGTCCAGAAAAATAGCCCAGTGGTTATCTATACACAGCCTCTGGAGTCATACTGCTTGATTTAAATCCTGATTCAGCCACTTGATAACTGTGTGACCTTAGACAAATTACCTAATTTCTCTGTCTCAGTTTGCTCATCTTTAAAATGAAGATTTTATCAATCCTATGGGGTCATTATGAAAATTAAGCTAGTTAACAATTATTAAATGCTTAAAACAATACCTAGCACCTGGTAAGGGCTCTATGATTATTATTATTATATAGGTAAATATCTATTGGTCTTATCTCTAATGTTTATTTTCTGAAAAAATTAGCATAGCTCCCTTTAATATTAAATATTCTGATGTTGAATAAAAAGTTATATTGAAAAGGAATCTACCACTCTGCTCAATAAGGACATGTTAAAAATATTTTGAATATTCCTAAGGGAGAGAAAAAATTGTTATCCTGATTCTCCTTTGCAACCCAGTATTATAGTTGTTCACATATGATATATTCCTACAACTGTGCTGCATAAAGAATGTGTTTTGGCCTAGAAACTCCATGATTTGGAGAAATTTTTGTTGATACTCTTAGACAAAAACAGTCAAAATCATTTCAGTTCCACTGGAAACCCAGAGGAGAATTGTTTTTGCCAAATGAGAGAAAAGATGCCAGCTTTTTAGTTAAGAAGTACTTTCAAGTGTTTGTGTTAGGAAAATGGAAGAAAAAGAACATTAGACTTTAGTGAACTTTTACCTACCAAACATTTAAAACCTAGGAAAATTTATTTCTAGTAAACTTTTATCATAAATGATAGCTTGTATTTTATATAACTCATTATTATTTTCAAGCATTTTACTTATTGTATCCCTCTGTAACATTTTTTAATTTACATTTTTTACAAATGAGAAAACAAGTTTGGTCTCTTATAGGTCACACAGTGAGAGTGCTAAGTGACTGAATTAGGACTTAAACTCGTTTATGTTAGTATTTTCTCATAAATAGTCTATAGAATGTACTGTTGTCTGATTTTCCTTAGGTATTGGGTTTAATAATGGATTTTAAGAGGTGATACTTGATTCTTTTTTTTTTTTTTTGAGTTGGAGTCTCACTCTGTTGCCCAGACTGGAGTGCAGTGGCCGCTCCCGGCCACCGCAGCCTCGACCTGCTGGGCTCTGGCGATCCTTCCGCCTCTTGATTCTTAATGATTGATTCATTTCTGTGTTGGAGGAGGCTAGTTTTCCATTATTTAAAACTTCTTAATATGTTTGTGAATAGCTTCATATGGTTTCCTACTTCTGCTCTGTCCCCACTGGTCATTCACCTGCTTATTTACCCACCTCTGCTATACTGTACAGGAAGGGAAATTAAACTAGTCAACTTGTAACTTTTTAGCAGCTGTACTGGAGATGTTTAGTAGTGAAGAGTTCATGAGATTTTAAAAATACAGATATCTAGTTAATCACAAATAAGCGGAAATTGTCATAACTTGGAAAGAAATTTCCTAGGGATAGGGTTCAGAACTAAAATATCTGAGAGTTACCTAATATTTATCTCTTTAGTGGATTGTGCATGAGTATATAATATCCAGGTCTAAAACTGGTAAAGCTTTATGTTTAAGGAAGTGATTCCAAATCTTAACTGATCAGAATCACTCAGGAAGCCTGTTAATAATTTCAAACTCTGGAGACCCTGATGCCGTAAATTTGACATTTGTATTTTTAAGAGTCTTTTTAGTGATTGTAATGCTTGCCGAGGTTTGAGATCATTGGGTCTAGCACCTATTCACAGCTTCCTCTATAGCGTAAGGTTCATGTGGGGCTTTTTTCTGATTTTAATTTGTCCTTCTTTAAAAAATATTTTCATTGTGTTAACCTCTTCACCATCTGGAAGGCATTTTTTATTTTTACTTTTTATAAAAATAGGCAAAAAATGCCTTGAGCTTCAAGGAGAATAATTCCTGTCCCTTAATTTCCATGTAAATTATATACCTTTTGGGTTATCCATGACTAACTTTAAATTCTAGAGGTTTTTTTTCTCTATTTTAATATAAGCAGTTAGCAAGATTATTCATTTATTTATACATTTATTTATTTATTCAGTCATTAAGCAAATATTGAGTGCCTGCTATCCACTTAGTATTATGAATATCACTGGGCAAATATAACGTAAATAAGAAGCTATATCCTGACCTCTCACAAACACATCACAATGTGTTTTAAAATGTTATAGTGTTATAGGCATATGCAATATAAGTAAATGTATGAAGAAAATGTTTAGGTGTGTATTTTTGGAACATGAAAGAAACAGCAACAACTTTCTTAATGAGGAAAGGATTATATCACAAAGAAATGAGCCTTTCATCTAATCTTAAAGAATGATCTTCTCAAAAGAGGAGAGAGGCCAGGGCATCAGAGCTTGCATGGAAGCATGAAGAAGCATAGCATATTCAGGGAACTGCAAGCAGTTTAGAATGACTAGAGCATAAAGGTATATGGTGAGATTAGGGTCCAAGATGAGGTTGAAATGTATGTCGAGATCACATCAAGGCTCTTCTCTGTATACCTTACTATACTTGAATTTTGTCTTCTTTCCAGAAAAGTCTTGGGGTGCTTAAATAATGCCTTTTCATTCTCACAGTAGGAATAAGCAGATCATATAGCTGCCATCCCAAAGGTCATATTAAGGCCAAGGGTAAGAGTTTTGTAGTCAGTGTTTCTCCAGCCATTTCTCATCTTTCAGCATATCTACTGAGCTCTTGTGCATTATTCACTGGATGACATAGAAAAAAATCTAGTTTAGCAGACATAAATACTTGAAAACACCACAGTAAGAGACATCACAAAGGAATCCATATTTCCTGAGGAGTCGATGAGTAGTGTGAGTTCAAAGGATAGAGAGAACTCAAGTCATTTATCTGAAAAGGCTTTATGAGTACAGAGTAGAGGGACATGACTTCAGTCTGAAAGACTGGTTGAACTGGAATAGGTTGGAAAAGAGAAAAGTCTTTAAGTGGGAAAAACTGAGCAGTGTATAAAGGTATGGAAACAAAGGCTAACGAAGTGTATTTGAGAATAGCAAATTGATCACTTGCCTGGAGCTAAAGTTTCATGTAGAGGACCATGTCAGTGAGTATTGACAATAAACACATACTGAAATGAAACGAAGTAAATGAAATGAAACTTTCAGAAACCCTGCAAGAAAGACTGTTCCTGAATTTACTTTTGATCCATCTTAAAGATCTCACAAAAATTCAAACCACAGCTGAACTTTTAAAAATAAATATTTCGCAATATAAAAGTATTTCCTGGCATTAAGATACTTTCAAATACCAAACTTATTGCCAGAGATTTCCAACTTAAGCCCATGCTTTTTAAATGTGTTGGGAAGAATTTTAGATAGCTTTTCATGTTTGGTTTAAACTTTTTTTCCCAAGGAAAAAATAGAAAAATATAGCCATTGGCCCTGTGTCCCCAAAAATCATGATTGTCATATCTCCATCTGCTAGGTGCCTATATTTTTATTGGAGAAAAGTTATCTATTATTTTTTGTTTGCCTATAATAGCTAGTGAACTTCAGAGATAATTCTTTCTTGCCTTGGACCTAGAATGAAGTTATATACATATAGGCCACCATTACTTAGATATCAAAGATTAATATAAAAATATTTTCTGATAAACTTAGAACCATTATTATTTTATATTAGTTTTTCTAGGTAAATATTTCAGCTTCAATTGAGCTTTTCAAATATCCATTATTTTCTGATATTAAAAAGCAGTATTGCATAAAAACTAGAAGATTCAGAGTAGTTTTATGAAAGTAAAAACCTTGAGATAACTTGGTAGTATTTCTTGTATTTATTGCACTATTTCATGTATTTTTACAAAGTTTTTTTTTTTTTACCAATTTTGTATCTTACTATTTTAACATTAATACACATACATTTCTTCATTTTTCAAAATGGTGCATAAATGTATTTTTAGTGGCTAATATTGCATAGCTATAAAGTAATTTAACCATTCCTCTATTGGACATTTAGGTTGTTTCCTAACTGTGTGTGTCTATTACATGTTTAAATTGGGGAGAGATGTGCTTGCACCAAAGGTAGGTTGTGTGATCTCCCTATGCAACGTACAAACAGAAAATGGATGACAGAAGGGTTGTTCTTCCTTCCTTGTTTGTTTGTACCAGAACCTTCTATTGTTTACATACATTTTAGCCTCGGTGCCATTTTCAGAAGCTTTATTTGTCTCACTTACTTTTTTGGTTTTGATAAGGCTTAAATATAAAATCCATCTGTGAAGCATATTGTATATTCACATTGAAGGCTAAAAACCCATTTTTAATTAAAACTTTATTCAGCACTCATGGTTCACTTTGTCCTGTTTTTATTATGAAACACTTCAGTCTCCTTCCTAAAAACACATATGTCTTGAACATTTCAAGATGTTTCTTGTTGCTCATGCAGAACTAGTTTCTTTATGCTGTCAGCTCACTGCCATATGTTCCGACTGTTCATTTTGCTTCCCTTTCTGGCATTTATGTAGGCAACATCTTGTATGTAATGTAAGTTCATTTTATTCCCTTCTCTTTTATAAAACTTGTCAGAAGGTAAATTAGCAAACTAGAAACATTGAATAATACTCTGGCATGTTAGGTTTTACATAATTAAAAGTTCTTAAATTCCTAATGTTTGTAAGATATGAAGAGAGAGTGTCTTCTGTGACCCTGAAGCCTTTGCCAGGTGTAAGTAATTACAATTAAGATATTCTAGGTGTTATTTGGCAACAATGCACGTTGTAGAAATTAAAATTCTTTAGTATTGATTATTAAACCAAATGTTAAGATTCAGGGAGCAGAGAGAGGAAACATAAAAATTAGATCGTACCTTTTATTTTCAGGAAAGCACCATTATGTTCTCATCTGAAAGTCTCTTTGCAGGATTGTCCATACCATGCAAGTGGTTTTTGAGATAAGTTGTGTTGTATCTCAAATTAGATAGAGGCAGGAATCAACTAATTTAAGTAGTGATGTTTGGTTGAGTCTGAATTGGAAAAGGCAATCATATCAACATTAGAAAGTTTGCTTTGTCTTTAAAGAAAATTATTGGACATAATAGGCTTTACATTCTTTATTATATAAAGTCCTAAGGCAGTAAAACCCCCACTGTGTGAACTCTAATAAGTGAGTTCTGCATATCTGATTTTTTAGAACATTCTGTGTTATACTTTATTATTATTTATTATTATTATTTTTTGAGTTGGAGTCTCACTCCGTTTTCCAGGCTGGAGTGCAGTGGCACACTCATGGCCACCCCAGTGTCGGCCTGCTGAGCTCTGGCGATCCTTCTGCTTCAGCCTTCCAAGCAGCTGGAACTACAGGTGCGCATTACCACGCCCGGCTAACTTTTGATTTATTGTAGAGACGAGGTCTCACCATGTTGCCCAGGCTGGTCTTGAACCTGCCGGCTCAGGCAATCATCTCGCCTCAGCCTCCCAAAGTGCTGGGATTACAGGCTGAGCCACTGAGCCCGGCCTGTGTTATACTTTAGTTTGTTATTTTAACTGTGTGGACTAGAACACCTTCTAAATTTGTCACATCTTTTCTAAACTTTTAAAACATAGTGCATATATTTTACTTACTTATTTTTTACAATTTTATTAAGGTATAACTGACAAATAAAAATTGTGTATATGTAAGGTGTGCAATGTGATGTTTTGACCTATGAATACATTTGGTGGTTCTGGCTTACCAATATGAACATCAGTTATTGGGTCAGCCAGTATAAATGCAGGGCTGCTGAAGTAAAGCCACTGGGCCTGCAGTGACTGCCTCCATGCTGATATGTCTCAGTTTTGTTCTTAGCATTTATATTTCATTGGTGCTTGTCCTTTCACTACTGACATTTGGCACATATTATTTCAGAATGTCTTTTTTCCTTTTCAAATTGCTGCTTATGATGTAGAGTAGGCTTGGTGGACAGGTTACCAATTTGATATGATTATATAAAACAAGAATGAAAATGTTCTATGTCAGGGGCTTTTTAACTATTGATGTTGTATCATCAACTGACTATTATGGGAATTTTTTTCTTTGCTTCTTGTTCCATCTAGATGAATGAAACTTGCTACATTTTGAGTATAATTTAGAGTATTAGTGTAAATGTTAAAAATCTCTCCAAATCCAATTTAACATGTAAGGATAAAATTACTTTGATTTAATGTTCTAAGTTTATATACATTTTAATATGAGAAGCATAAAAAGTGTTTAGACTACATTTTGATTTCTTTATAAGATTATTTACTCTATCATATACGTTCCACCCTCAGATAGATTAGAATGTGTATCTTTAACTATAGTATTGTACAATTTATGGTGCAAAATTTATCATTGTACCAATAAAAATCTTATAGCATATTTTATTTAAGCTCATGGTATTTTCTCTCTGAAAAAGAAACTTTTCTTCAATCACAACACAAGTGAAAGAGCTAAAATAGAAAGCTTTATGTATTCTGTATGGCCATTTTGAAATGTACTAATAATTTTTTCCCTCTAGTAATGTTTGAAGACATAACTTCAGTAAATACACACTGAATTATATAATATTAGTTCGTACGGTTGGTAAACATTTTCTCTCCCAGAACTAAGACATATAAGAATACGTACCCAGTAGACAAGTTTAGAAGATCACAGAAATCCCTCCATATGTCTTGCATGAAGGTGTTTGTTCACTCAAATTACATTTGTTGAGTACTTATGTGCAGGGCACAGTAGTAGGTGCAAAGGACTGGGGATAAAGGTGTGAATGAAACTTCATCTGTGTTTCTGAGGAACTTATAGTCCTAAAAGGAAAGACACAAATAGGTGACTTATATTTCAACATGGAAAACACGATGCATGTAATAGATATCAACAAATTTAGTCATTAACTTTAGAGGGTGAGTTAAAGGAAAGGGAGGGAGGGAGAGAGAGAGTGAGCAAGGGAGGTGAGGAATGGTGGGTAAGGGGAAGGAAGACAATGCTTCTTCCTGTTTCAAGGAATAAGATAAATATGCACCCTCAATTCAATGTTGTGAATACAAGAGTTGCAGTCATTAACATTTTAATGCTGTTACTAACCTATGTTGGAAAAAGAGAAAACATCCAGGTACGTATATTATGAGGTCAAAGGGAGGATATGATTAATTTTCCTAGAGAAAGGAGTGGTCCAGGGAAAATTTTAGACACTTGAACTGAGCCTTAAATGATGCATGGGCTTTCAGTAGATAGAAGTCCAGAAGGGTGGTATAGGCATCTAGAACAAAGAGAAAGGAAGTCATAGTCATCAAGATGACACTGTCCTGTAATGATTAATTATTATATCTTATGGCAGAGTAGGAGATACAATGTAGTATAGTGAAAGCCATAGAGTTGGCCACATCAGCCTGGTTTGAGATCTATCAGTGTTACGCACCAGCTATGTGTGTTGGTGGCAAGGTGTTGAGTCACTCTATACCTCTATTTTCTTATCTGAAAAAGAGAAAATAATGCTTAACCCAAGGGCTCACATGTTGCATAACTGCAGTAGGCATAATTAATATTATACTGAGGGTCTTATATCTCAGATAGGCTGGGAGGGTTAAATGAGATAATACATGTAAAATATTTAGCACAGTGACTAGCACATAGTAAATGCTCATAAACATTCACTACTGTTAATTGGGCAACTATACTTTTAAAGAACGAACTCATTTGAAATCCCTTTAATTTACAAAAGTGTATGCACCTCTGTCCTTGGTAAGCAATCTATATGTTCCAGAGATTAATCTGAGTAGAATGCAAGATTTTCTTTGCTTAATTCCCCCAGCTTCCAGATTTGTTTTACAGGACATATACAAAGATAAAAACAAGCCAAAGTAAAACAAAACAAAATATCCCTAAAGCATTTTGAATAAACATTTCCCCCAATAATGATTCCTTTTATTAATGCCATTGCATAGAAGTCCCCAATATATTTATTTTTATTAATAAAACCTCTCTTCTGTGACCATCCAATGTTTCCACTAGGAATATTTCAACACAATTTTGTGACCCTGAAGCTTAAAGAGGTTTATTTTTTCCCCTTTTATACCCAGAAGCAAGGCTATTTAGAATGGATTAGTTGATTAGAACATCTGACTCAGAAAATGGGATGGCCATGAATTTGGCTGGAAATTCAGAAACACAGCTAGGGGACAGTGATTATTACCAGGCTTCAAATGTCAGCAAATACTTCAGGGTTGCAGAAGGGAGAAAATAAAACACATAAGACTTAATGGCTTTGCTATGGGAGTCTTTGGGGCAGGTTGGATGGAGTTATTTGCAGAACACATGATTGTCTTTTTGTTACTTGTCCAGCTGGTTTGATTGAAGCCTGTTTCCACTCTCCTTTATAAAACAGAAAATAGCTGTTAGCTACTCACAAGTACATGTGAAAATGCAGAGCTTTGTGCTTTAGTTAGGATCTGTTTTCAGAAATCTAGTCAGCATAGTATGGGATTATAGCAAGTACTACAGATAGGCAAAGTTGAAGGAGCTTGGTTAGACTCTGAGACTGGAAGGTCAGATGCTTATTAGGGAGTGTCCTTGAATCCATACCAGTGGGAGGGAAGGGGAGGAACAAGAATTAATCAGCTGTTGTACAGGCCTGATAACAGCCTTGGTCAAGTCCCTGGGGAGCTCTAGAGTTAAAGTGGCCCATCAGAGCGGCCTCATGTTAGGCTGAAATGGCCTTACCTTTACATGTACCTATTAGTCATTGGATATGGGCTGCTCTTGAAGGGGTGGGACATCTGGCAAGGTGGTTGCAGCTGAGGAAATCCCTGATGAGGCTGGAAGTTGAGGGCTTCCTCCCCATGTAACTGCTGGCAGCTGGGGCAACAGGTCTTTTCTTAAAGGAAAATCTGGTGACACATCACCTTGCACTTGCATCCCTGCCTCCATCACCAAGTTCTATTATAACATATGTGATTCAAACCAGTTTGTAGAAGCATGACAGGACAAAGGAAGACTCCACTCTCTCGTCTCTCAATTTCTTCCATAAAACAAGGTCTCAACACCATTCACAACACAAAATCATAGGTCTAATAATAGACCTATACGTAGTTAGTGTTTTTCTCAAGCATAAATTATAAGGAAAGGTTTTCTGCCCTGGTCTCTTTCATCAAGCTTTAAATGCACAGGTACAAAAACTATATGGCAATGCCAGTGGGATATCCCATAGGTACCTCAAAGTCAATGCTTTCATATATGAATTCATCATTTTTTTCTCTCTCTAAAGATGAAAGTTGCTTTCCACATCTCAATATATTAGAGAATCTACTCTCCAGATTTGAAGCCTGGGAATTATCCTCAGCCCTCTCTTTTTCCTCCAGAGTCAATAAATTCTATAGATTTCATTTCCAGAATTCCCTTTAAATTCAGTCCTCCCCAACTCCTTCACTGCTTCTCTCCTAATTTGGACCCTAATTTAAAAGAGGTTATAGTTTTGTAGTCATACCAATTTTTAAAAATCAAAATAATGTATTGGTAAAAATAGTGCAGTACAGTTTATGTTGAAAATTAAATTTTCTCTCCTTGCCCCACCTACCAGTACTCAGGGACAACCTTCTTTGAATGGTCTGCCTAGGTGTTCTGGTTAGTTCCTCCATAAATCTACATGTCTTTTATCTTAAACACAGACCAATCTCTACTCTGAAAGTTGAAATTATGACATTTACTACCTTTCCTCTCTTCTCCTCTTCCCAATATTTGATATTTATATTATCATTAGTTACTTTATTAATTACATTTGCAATTTTTAGTAATAGACCTAAACCTCTATTTCTCCATCTACTTTCAACAACTACTGACTACCTATTTGGTAAGAAGACAGATAATAACACTCATGTCTGCCCATATCTGCCCTCTCAAGCCCATCGTTTGTTAGCTACAGGTTTATGTCTATGTTACATTCTGTTAAGTTTATGTTACATTCTGTTCTGCAGCCAAATCAAAGTCTTTCATGCTTTCCCCTCTGTATTTTTTTTTAGATTCTACAATTAACATTTTGCAACATTTGCTTTAATACCTATTTATCTATCAATCAATCCTTTTTAAAACTGGTAAATATGCATGATATAAGGTGGGACCTTATCAAACTAAAAAGCTTTTGCACAGCAAAAGAAATTGTCAAAATAGTAAAGAGACAACCAACAAAATGTGAAAAAATATTTGCAAGCTATGCATCTGACAAAGGCCTAACATGTAGGATCTACAAAGAACTCAAACAAATTTAAGTGGGGGGGAAAAAACATTGAAAAGTGACAAAGGACATGAACAGATACTTCTCAAAGGATGATGTATAAGCAGCCAACAAACACGTGAAAAAACGTTCAGCCTCATTAATCACCAGATAAATTTAAATCAAAACTACAATGAGATACCATCTAACACAGGTAAGGATGGCTATCATTAATAAGTCAAAAACAATAGGTGCTGGCATGGTTGAGAAGAAAAAGGGGCATTTCTACATTGTTGGTGGGAATGTAAGCTAATTCAACCTCTATGGAAAGCAGTGTGGCAATTTCTCAAAAAACTGGAAAGTGAGTTTTCATATGGTCCAGGAATCCCTTTCCTGGGTATATACCTAAGAGGAACATAAATCATGCTACCAAAAAGACACCTGCACACACACATGTTTATCGCAGCTCTATTCGCAATAGCAAAGATATGGAACCAACCCAGATGCCCATCAAAAGTGAACTAAATAAGGAAAATGTGGTACATATACACGAAGGAATATTATGTAGCCATAACAAAATTATGGCCTTTGCAGCAACTTGGATGCAGCTGGAGACCATCATACTAAGTGAACTACCACAGAAACAAAGAATCAAGTACCACATGTTCTCATATGTGGGCCCTGAACACTGATCACATAAGCACAAGGATGGAATTGGCAGTTGCTGAACACAGCTAGAGGAGGGAGGGAGGAAATAGAGAAGGGGTTACGTGGCAACACGCTGGGTATCGGGTCCACTATCAGGAGAGAGAGGGCCAGGTAGAAGCCCTAACTTCACATGCATGCAACTTACGTTACAAATCCTCACTTGTATAGACAAATCTAAAATTTAAAAAAAAACTTGTAATTTTAACCATACAATTGTCATTAAATAAATTCTTAATGTTATATATCCAAACTTTTTAATCCCCAACATCAACTCTGTACCCTCTAAACCATATCTCCTCCTTCCCCCTTCTCCTCAGCCCCTGGTAACCTCTATTCTACTTGTCTCTCTGAATTTGCCTATTCTAGGTACCTCATTTAAGTGCAGTCATACAATATTTGTCTTTCTCTGTCTGACTTATTTCACTAAGTGTGTTTTTGAGGTTGTAGTATACATATATGTAGCATATGTCAAACCTTCATTCCTTTTAATGACTAAATAGCATTCTACTCTGTGTATGTAACACATTTTGTTTAGTCATTCATCTGCTGATCAACTTTTCCTTTTTTCTTTTCTTTCCAGTGATACTGCAACAATCTCATAAATTACTATCCCTCAGCAGCCTCTAACTTTATAAAAAAAATTATTCTCTTTTTGTTGCTGGAATGAGCTTTCTAAAAAAAATATGATGTTCCTTGGATATATTTGTTGCCCTTACTTTTCCAACTTTGTCCTATTTTTGACTACTTAATGGCACGCAATGTATAGGGGCATTCAGTATCCTTAGGATCCACCGTACCTTTTTTCCAAGGTTATCTGTTTTACACTCCTACACACCCTGTGCATCATCCACACCAATACCTCACTCCACCCCAAAGATCCCATGCCTTTTTACCAACTTTTTTTGTTTTGTGCTATTTCTTCTTTCTACAATATAATTCATTATGCCTCTCTTCATAGAAATCTCTGCCCACCAAGTAGAGTTAAATGTCAAAATCTAAGTTAAATGCCATTTTCCATGAGGCCTTTCCTAGTTCTACCAGGTAATTTCTTGCCCTTTTCTCTGTTTGTTCGTACCTTTAATTTCAGTCCTTATTGCAAGCATTGTACAATAATTTGCTTCCTTGCCTGCCTTTTTTATTCGACTGACCTCTACGTGTGCTGCAGGCACTTTTCATATTTATTCTACGAGCCTGGAAACTAGCGGCATTCACAAGAATGCTGCATAAGTGGGTAGTGCAATGGGGGCAGGGCTGAATGTGCCTCAGAAGTCTGGGTTCAAGGACCAATTCAACATCACCTCACCCCTCTGAGTTTGTGTCTTCATTTGCAATGATTTGTCACCCTAGAACAGTGCTGAGAACTAAATGAGATAACTGATGTGGAAGTGCTCTTTATAAAATAATTGTGAGGATTTTAAAAATTATCAGTCTTATTAGTCTTAATGTACTTACCCCAGACACATTTGCCCTTCTATGGTGAGTTCCTAGTTTTATGAATTACTCTTTTAAGAAGAAGCCACAAACAGTGGGGATGTAATTTTGGAATAAATTATTCATTTGGGTTATTGCATATTGTTTGTTTAGCTTGTATAAGTGGTTGGAAATGGCCAGGATGCAGGGTTAGCCAGTAAAAGGAAGGAATAATTATCAGGGTGGTCCAGTGATGGATGCTCTATCTCAGGAGTCATCGCCTATCAGGTATACAAGCAGAGGGCTGGTGACCTTATCTGTCTGGAAGACTGCTCAGAGAAATTCAGACTTGGACTGAAGAGGAAAGGAGGGCTACACTGGCTGACTCTGTGGTTCCTTCTCATTCTGAACGTATAAAATCCTTATGTTTACACACAAATCAAGCTTTGTATTGTCTTTGGTCCAGGAGATGAACCAAAGTTTTTGTATCTATTCAGGAGGTAAGGTATAAAGATTGATTTCTTTTCCTCTGAAAGTGAAAGTTGCAGATTTTATATAAGATCACAGTAAAAAGCCTGACATTTCTACTTTGTGAGTCTGGGCTGAAGCTGAAATTTGATTTTGAAATATGAAAGTAAACTGTAAGTACCTTAATTTAAGTCTCTAGGATTTATATTTATATATAACCTTTAAAATTCTCCCAACTTTTCACCCTGGATAAAATAAGAAAGTACAGTAATCTTACTTACGGCTAGAAGTCTAGAGAGACACTAGTTCTAGGTTAATGGAAAACTCACACTGCTTTGCCTGGGCTTCTAGCAGTTTCCATCTCCTTCTGAGTGATGTGAACTCTCACACCCAGGGACGTGGTTACAAATCTCACATGTTAAATTGAGTTCTTTTGTGGTCCAAGCTCAATTGCAAATCACTTTTAAGAAAACATTTCTTCATGGTATTTTTAAGAGTGCTATTTGTTTTTAAACACCAGCCTTTCACAGTCCACAGCTGCTACTTAATGTTATTATTGCTCATGGCAAACCCGTTTCAATTATCTGAAAGCTGCTTTTGCAGTGTTTTTCTATTTGTGGTGTTGCCCCCAAGCTGGCATGTGACTTACTTTCCCTCTATAGCCTCCACTGCCACCAGTCCACCCACCTACTCCCTGCCCCAAGGAGACAAATGTGAAATGGCATCCAAAGTGCACAGTGTCAATATGAGACGGGTCTTTAGATTTCATCTAATCTAATTCAACCTTTACACTCATACCCCTTATTAATAGTGAAGAAATTGAGATATGAGAAGGTGGGAGGGTCACAAAACAAGTTGTGGCAAAGTTAGGCTAGGAGACAAATCTTTTGACTCCCAATCTAATATTTTTACCCCTGCCCCATGCCCTGAGTGGAGGCGAGTTAGAGTGGAGACCCTAAAAGGTTGCAGAGAGGTGGTTACAGCTGTCACTGTGGCAACTGCCAGCTGGCCCAGTGGACAGGCAGTTTCATGTCAAGTGGTTTGGTAGAGTGCCTGACATCATCTTGCAATTGAATCATCCCCTGAGTGCTAAGGACCCTGCCACAGTTTATATAACAGGCCAGATGACGTTCCATACATCCACACATTAGCAAGTAGAGATGGAGACCTTCCTTGAGAACAGGAAGGGAAGAGAGCACAGTAAAGGTGAAGGGTTGGAAAAGGGTCACAGGAGTGTTGGCATCCATGAGGTTGATGCTCCATGTTGGAGACAGGGAAAACCGAGGCACAAATGGTGAACGCTACCCTCTGATATTCCTCAGATACCTTCACTTCCTGAGTATGAAGAGGGTGGTGTTGGAACTTGGAGGCAGAAAGGGCTGCCTTGCTTTTTATTTATCAGAGGTTGTCCTGAAGCTCACATTTGGGTGTGACTGGCCTTTCTGAAAAGGTGATGATACTTGCCTACCAACTTCTAGGAGTTGTAAGAATTTCATGAGACCTCACAACTGTCAGGGCTTTGTAACTCTAACATTTATACAGATACTTTTCTTCATTATTCTTTATTGTGATTATGGCCGGGAACTAGGGAATTTTCAGTCAAAATAGTATGGAGTAAATTTAACATGCACTCATTCATTGGACATTTACTGAGTATTTACAAAGTGCTCTCGCATCATGCAGTCCTTGGAGGAACACAGTACCTACCTTCAAAGAGTTGTGGTTTATAGCAAAGAGGAGATGAACATATAACACAAGCATGATAATTGCTGTGTTAGAGAGAAGCACAGGGTACTGTGGAGGCTCAGAGGAAGGACACAGAACCAACATGGGCGGGTGAAGGAGGCATCAGGAAAAGTCAGTAGGAAGAAATTATTGCTGAGATGAGTAGGAGATAGGAGGTGCTGGGTAGGAGGTCAAGAGTGAGTGTACCAGACCACATGAACAATGGCATGGGACAGAGGAAAGAGGACTAAATGAGAGGACCTTCAAGGCCCCTTCAAATGGCGAGAGCATGATACACATTTATGCAGATGTAGGTATGCATATGACTTGTGTGCCAGCAATAGATCTGCTCAGGGCCCAGTGGTGAACATAGGCTTCAATGTGTCTGCTTTCCTGCAGCCCTTCCCATGCTGTGCCTGGCTTGCCCACTCCCTCTGAAGCACTTTCATCTCGAAGGACCTGGATAATTATTGCTGACTCCTTGTATGACCTTAAGCAAGTCTTATCCTTTCCAGAAGGCTCCAGTTTTCCTTTCTGTGAAATGTGGGGATTTGACTATCTGGTCATCGAGGTCTCTTCCAGGACTGATCCTGACCTGCAAGCTTCCCGCACTGTACCCATTTGGTATTTGCCTCTGACTCTGCTCCAGCCGTCCAGTGTCCATTCTCTCCCATCCCTGCTCAGTCACTTGTTTCCTGACTCCCAGCTTGATGTTCTTTCCTTTCCATCACATTGCCTCTGTTACTCCATCATAACAGTTAAAGGAGAAGCATCCTGGTCCTCAGAGAACTCAGAGTCTAGCTGTTCTTTCCTTTCCATCATATTGCCTCTGTTACTCCATCATAACAGTTAAAGGAGAAGCATCCTGGTCCTCAGAGAACTCAGAGTCTAGCCGGGGAGCTAAGAAGACACCAAAGCTTGGACATTTGGCACCTCCAGTGCCTAGAACTGACCCTGGTCGCAACAGATTATTTGTAATGTTCAGTGACAGAATGAGATAAATCTGGCTTGTAAAACCTCTAAACTGGAAGAGACCTCAGTGGTCTTTTTGTATGTGACGTGCCCTCTGCCTGGAATCTTCCCATGCCAGCATCCACTTCACATGTTCCACAGTAGGGCTAAGACCTGATGGTAGAAAGGAGAGCATCTCTCCCTGTGGGGAAGACTCCATGTTCTAAATTCTTCAGGCTTTGCCTTTTTCCCACTCAACAAAGTCTGACTTCAAAACTTGGTTTCTTTCTTTTTAAAAAAATTTTGCATTTTAGATTCAGGAGGTACACATGTGGATTTGTTACATGAACATACTGCGTAGTGGTGGGAATTGGGTCTCAGGTGGCCCATTCCCCAGAGAGTGAACATTGTGCCCCATAGGTAGTTTGTGAACCCTAGCTCCCCTACCCCCATAAGGGGGTATCCCCAGTGTCTATTATTTCCATCCTTGTGACCGTTTAGCTCCTACATATAAGTGAGAACATGTGGTGTTTGTGGTTTTCTGTTCTCAGTTCACTTGGGATGATGATCTCCAGCTCCATTCATGTTGCTGCAAAGGACATGAGTTCATTCTTTTTTATTTCTTGCTAAAATTCTTAATTTGACTTCCCAGAAGCAGCACATGAAACTAGGTGCCAGTAGGTTATCTGGAAGGAGAGCCAAGGAACCACCACCAGGAAAGTGGGGATATGAGATAAGGAAGAGAAGGAAACTATACAGGGTGTGTTAATGGACATATTATGCAGAACCTCTGAGAGATCGTTTAGAACGAGCTCTGAGTTGTCCAACTTGAGGGCGAGTAATTGACAGTGCTGTTTGTCACTGGTTCAGGGCTGGTCCCAGATGCGTTAACTTCCAGCACTTCCCTAGCCTATGCAGTGGGCTATTTTTCTACAGTCAGAGAAAGTCCTCAGCAGAGAGTTGCAGGGGCTTTCAGCAGGAAGTCATGGCAAATATGACTAGTGAGCCCCTGGGAATGTGGACAAAGCACTGAGAGTCTCTGTTCCAGTAGTCCAATGCCCATTCTCTCCTGTTCCTGGTCTGTAAACCTCACAGCTCTGCCTCAGAGGCAAGAGGCTAAAAACAAATAGGATTTATCAGGGGAAATTAAATATATAGGGTTGATATTTGCAAATGAGTAGATAGTATCTCTGTTTTATGAACATTCGTTTAAAACTTTTGTACCTTGACACTTTTGCACATGCTGCCCCTCTACCTTGTATGACTTCTCCTAGAAAACCCCCTTTCATCCTTCAAAGTCCACCTCCATTATTTTCTTTTCTGTTATGCCCTTTCCTGATTGCCCTGGTAGAATTAATTGCTCTCTGCTCTTTGCTCTGACGGCATGTTATGCTAGATCTAAAATAACATTATTATGTAGTATCAAGCCCCCCATGTGTTTCTCTCACCTGCTACTAATAGTAGTAATAATAACTAATACTTATTAAGTGCTTTAGTTATGTGCCAATGTTTTAAACACTTTATTTGAATTAGCTCATTTAATCCTCTCAAACAACCCTATGAATTAGCTGTAATTACTATCTCTACTTTATGGATGAAAAAAATAAGACAGAGAAGTTAAAATTTTTTTTCTAATATCATATAGGTAGCAGATGACAGAACTGGTATTTGGTTCCAGAAGATCAGTCTTCCAAACCCCTGTTCTTAGCCACTGCACAGAACAGCAGTGGTTCTATGGCTTTTTCTATGGTTTTTTGCCAGAGTAGAGAAGAGAGCCCAAGGACTAAACCTCGAGGATATTTCTAACAGTTTTCATAGGGTCTCATGCCATGCTAGAAAACATGGTCTTAGAGAGTCTTTAAAAGGTAGAATACAAGATTTGCATTTTAAAAAGATAATACTTGCTGTAGTGCATAGAGTGAATTGGAGGAGGAGAGACATTTATGTCAAGGGGATGTTGAAATGATCCAGGTAAGATGAAGTCCCAAGTTTGGCATGGAACCTCCCCCTAAGCTAACACCTGCTTACCTCTCAGTCACTGCACCAATCAGCTCCCAACATGCAGGGCTACCACTCAAGGATGTGCAGGTGGTACCCTGCACAAATACCCCTGGCCACTGGGGGCTGAGGTCTGACTGCCACCGACAGCCCCATAGTGAGGAGTTGCATCTGGCAAGAAGGAAGAGCACGTTTTGCTCACTTGCACAAAGAAGCCATAGGACTAGCAGTGGCCTTGCCCATGTGCACCCTCCACTTCAGACATTTTCAACTCTTTTAGTTATATCATGATCTTTCCCTCCTCTGTGTTTTTAATATTTGGTGTCCTCTGCTAGGGATGCTCTTTCACTCACTCACTCACTCATCTTATTCATACAACAGTTTTTCTTGTACCTACCTTGTGCCTGGTAATTTTTTGGTGAAGGGAATTCAGTGAGAAGCTCACGATTTAGAAGAGGAGGTGTAATTAATGAAATAATTTTACAAATATAGCAGTATACACTGACACATGCTTTGAAGGGAGCATGAGACTGTGTGTTGGGTGCTGGTAGCTTATCTGCTCTGGGATGCAGTTGGCCGTGCTTAGATCATGACTGGGACAATAAGGCTTCCCTTAGGATGTGACTTTTGAGTGGAAATGTGAAGAACAAGTAGGAATTAACCAGGTAAAAGGGTAGGAAGGGGAGTGGCCACCCTTCCTGCAGTCCTACTATATTCAACAGGACACTCATGAATCCTTGGGTCAGACAAGACAGGTCTGGAGTCCAGTAGAGGCTCAGCATAATAAAGGAGGAGGACGAAACTGAGGAGGAGGCCAAAAGTGGAGGAATGGAGGGACATCCCCCAAATCTGCAGGGAGAGAGGGGACCGAGAGCTGGGCAGGAGGCAGGAGGCAGGCGGCAGGCGACAAGAGGCAGGAGACTGAGGAGAGCTCTGATAAAATTCTCTTTGCAGGCTGCCGAGGAACTTCTAAAAATAGGATGCTCAATATCCAATTTTAGATTGTACTTCTGTAGTTTAAAATTCTCATTCTTCCCAAACCTTCAGTCTATCTCTCACAGATACATGTATGAATGGTTTAGGGAGAAATCGGGGGGAAAGCTGAGTTCTCAGTGTAGATCAAAGGGGGGGAAATGGAGAGGGTTGAGTCACCTGAGGTGAGACACAAGTGGGTTCAAAAGGTCCCAGGACACAAAAACTTAGAGACAGCAGTGACAGGAAGTACTCGTAGAATCAGTGGTGTCTACACCTCAAAGAAATAGATTTTTTTTGTATCCAGTTGTAATTAGTGATGTGTTAATGAGATGGGGCAGCCTAGGCAGGGAGATAGAAAGAAGTCACATTCTCTCCTCGTGTCTGTCAGTGGGCTGGGACTTTAGTCTCATTCCAGATGTCTGAGAATCCCTTGTTTAAACTCAAATTAAGGAGACTCCTCGCACTAGCTGACTCCCCAAGTCACCACCCAGATAGCCAAGCAGAAAGCTCCCCAGGACCTTGGAGAACTTATTAATTCAATAAACATTTATTGAATGACTGTTATTTTCTGGGTACAAAGTCACTTGGGACATGATCCTTGGTCCCTGCCCTTAGAGGCCTCCTTCTAGAAGGGAAGACAACCCCATGGTTAGGTGTGATCAGTGTTGTGACAGAAGCAGGTTCAGGGTCTCTGGGAGCAGGAGAGGGACCTTGACCCACTTTTGGGCATTAAGACAACTTCCTGGGGAAAGGACACTTAATGAGGTCATGGTGTATTCCAGGGTAGGCAGGTGCATGGCTGGCAAAGGGAGGACAGAGGCCCAGGTGCAGTGGTATGTAGACTGTCCGTGTTGCTCCCTGCAGGACTTACCCTTAACTACAGAGCAGCATGTCTTGATTTCTCTTGTTTTTGACAAGTCACATCTTTCCAGCTGAACTCTAAGCTCCTCAAGGCCATGGAGACTTTGTGTATATTTGGGTTTGAGAGTAGAAAGAGGCAACATGTAAATAGTGCCTAGGAGAGGCCCTCGTCCAGGAGCCCAAAGTACCACCTGTCACAGGGCTTACATTCCACCCTTGGCCCCTCACCCCTTTGGGTCTGACGACCACTACTATAGAGCCATCGATGGAATATAGGGCCCTTCTGGGCAAATTCATGCTATAAATAGATTACTGGGGGTTGAGAATTGAGAGGTGGGGGAACCTGAAGTGGGAAGAGGAAAGAGGATATGGGGAAGCAATGTTACACTTGGACTTTTTCCAGATATTCTTGTATCATCTAACTTTCCTGACCTCAAAACACAATACAGTAAAGGTTTCTGAATATACTCAAGAAGAGAGCAGAAACAGTGTCTTTGAGGTAGGAGTGTAAGGCAATGTATTGGAATGAACCGTGGAGTAGGGAGACCAGTGTAAGTCCTGCTGGGTCTCATCCAGTGCTCTCTCTGGGTCGCCGTTTCTCCAGTCATCAAGTGGAGAACACTTTTCAGTGGCTCTTGCCATCTTGGCCTCTGTGGTCTCCAGTTCAGACAGTAAGAAGATAGGAAGAGAGCCTGTTTCTATGGCTGGCAGGCTTAGGCTGTGTGTAATTGTCTCCGCTGAAGCCTGGTCTGTGGAGTCACGCAAAATAGCCCCAGAGGAAGACGTTGATGGCCAGCAAGAGGACAGCATTGATGTTGCAGACACTTCTCCAGAGTGGCTCCTCCTCGATGCTGGTCAGCTTCTGTTCTAGAACAGCCTTTTCTGCCGGGCTCAAGGCCTGCTCTGGGGCCCCAGAGAGTCCACAGAACCAGCCCCAGAGCTGCTTTCCCCAGAACCTGCATGAGGCTGGAGGGACAAAATCAAAAAGAGGAGGGGAGAGGCAAGGAGAGGTTGGAAAAGGGAAAGTGATGGGAGTGTGGAGGAGGGAGAAAAAGGGTGAGAAACTGAAGAAAGGGATGGGAATGCACAGAAAGCAGGGGATGGTGGAGCCATCGACTTGACCCTTTCTGTGGACCACTGCCTGGGTGCTGAGCTGGGGCTCTAGACTAAGCTCTGCCCTTGGCCACAGCATGCAATGGTCATGGGGCAGAAGCATCTCGTTGCAGGGAGCATGGTGTGTTAAGGAGGGAAGATGATGCAATTCATCCCAATTCAGAGCACAAGTTCTGACTAGGCAAGGAACACTATCTCAACCAGGAAGAGGGAAGCATTTGAACCAAACAGATGCAGAACCTGCAGTTGGGAAGGGGAATGGGCTGCAAGCCAAGAACTTGGCATTCCAGGGTCAGCTCTACCATTGGTTATGTGCAGACAGATCGCCCAGCTTCCCTGAGCTGCAGGTTATTTCTGTCTCAAGTGGGTCAATGACACACGCTCTTTTCTTCTCTGTGTTGTTTTGAGCATCAAATGAGAATGGAGATTTGACAGCACTTTAAAAAGTTGCCAACACTGGGACAGTGGGAGAGGTTCTCGTGCCTTAGCTGTTCTAAATGCAAGTGATACCAAGTCCATGAAGACACAGGCTCCTCAGTGCAGGAAAAGGGCATGTGTCATTGACCCATTTGAGACAGAAATTAAATTCACTAAATTCACTAAAAACGAAGCCTAAAAGAAATAATATGGTAAATATTTTTAAAGTTTATGAAATTAGCAGATAGCATATTAAAAACAAAGTCAATATAAAAGGCTTTTCATTGAGATGGAAAAGAATGCACTGGGAATGAAAGCTTTATTATCTGAATGACTTTGAAACCACAGAACATCAGAGATGCAGGCTCACTGGGTACCATCTGGTCTGGCTCCCTCAATGCACAAAGGAGAAAAAAGGCACAGGAAAGGGAAGAGACTTGTTTAAGGTCAAGAAGCTGCAGAGCTGCACTAAGAACAATAATACTAATGCAGTCTTTTGCTTGTACTAGCCTTTATCATTTTCCAAGGAAGGAACTTTTGTCTATAACAGCCAGTCTTTCCCTGCCCTTTTCCTTCCTAACAGCAGTGGTTTGGAGGGAAAGGGATGTTGGGTTTCTCTCATTGAACTTCTTGGCTGACTCAGTGCCTCCTTTCTCTGTTTTGGGAGCAAGTCATCCAACAGAAAGTAGGTTTTCTTTCTTCTTCTCCAGAGATGACTCTGCCCTTTGTAGGGGGGCCAGTCAGGGAGTAGGTCTGTCTGTATAATGCTGTGTAAATCTGTCTAGTTCTGGGCTTCAGCCATGGGTAGGTACAAGCTGTCTGCTTCCTCTTTCCCTTTGGGAATTACCTCTGCAGCTTTCCCTCTTTGTCTTTCCTCCCTCTCTTGGTAGCTGCCTTGCCTACCAAGACCATGTGCTCTCAGGTCGCTGTCTTGGATGCCACAAGTTTTACAGAAGCCAGGACCAGCTCTTTGCAATGATAGTGGTGGTGGGGAGCAGTTTTAACACCCCAGCATCTGGTACATGAACCACAAAGCTTGAAAAAGAGACAATGAGGTGCATTTTTTTTTTTGGCCCTGAACTAACTGGGGTAGCTAATAAGACCAGGAAGGGTGACTCTGATCCTTGGTAGTGCTTTCTGAAGTGAACCTGTATGGGTTTTGACCATGGAAGCTTAGAAATAATTCTATCCATCATTTAGGAAACCTCATTATAGTGGTTCATGGACTTTTAAACACTGTAGTATGGACAAGAAACTTTGAGCCTTGAACTTTGGTGGGATTCTGGAGCTTATGATGTTATTAACTCTAGACAAGTGGGTGCTTCTCTAGAATTAGAATCTTAAGCAAATTTGAAGGGCCTCAAGGGAGGCGGGAGCCTTCTCAGGATTTGGGGAGAGACAGGGCCCCTAAAGCCTGACAAAGGCATGAGAACTGAGTGGCACAGTGTTTCCAACCAGGCCAAGGCAGCAAGTGATACATTGATAATTTTGTCTATGCTCTTAACTCACTGGAATTACTGAAAGTTTGGCACATCGGAGCTTGGTGTAGAACTAAGACATTTCCTAAGGCCCTGGCAGAGCTATGCCCAATCCAACGTGAGAAAGCAGCTGGCAACGGAACCCCAACTCTATCCAGGCACTGGGACTTAAAAAATACATTTAGGGCTTAAATTTCATTGAATTTTTAACTCACAAGGGCAAGATAAATTGATTTTGGAGTTGAACTTGCAAACTGATTTAAATTTTTGGATTTTAAACTTTTCCTTGGGAATTTTATAATTGGAAAACCTTTACAATGTTTTCATTCTATCATTATAATATTCTGATATCGTTATTTAACCTCACACCAGAAAAGTTATAGCTTCATTATGTCTCACACAGGAAAATCATATCTTATAATAATTTTCAGCTTTAGATACTATGCGGCCTTGGAGTACATTTAATTAATTTAATTAATTAACTATTCTAACACAGGGACCTCTAGGAGGCACAATTTATATGGTCAATTTAGCTGGAGGGGTAGTTATTCTGAAGGAGTCTCATGAAGACAGACACAGCTATGGACACATGGCCTCTCTCATCCCATGCTGTACAACCAGGCAAGTGTGTGACTATAGGCAGCACTGTTGAGCCCAGTGGGAAATAAATATATATTTTTAAGTGGTGGTGGGGACTGGGGATGTTTCTTTGTCATGCCTGATGTTTCCTCCCACATGGAGGGAACTTCATAAGTGGAATACTCTGGTTTTATTCTTTGTACCCATTCAACCTAGGGGTGGTGAAGGGACTTCCCTGTTGATAGATTCAATTCAGGAAGGATAAAGAGGGCATGCTTGGCTCAGCTGCTCCCTCCTTCAAGGGGTGGGCTGTGCCCTCAATCAGATCTGCTGGTGACTGAATAGGTGCCCGTTTCATGCTGGGGTTCACTATTAGGAAGTGCACCTTCCTGTGGATATAAACCAACTCTTTCCACCCACACCTTGTCAGGAATGAGGGCAATATTTTGGCTCCCATCTGCCTTACTCATTTGTCTTATTTTTCAAACAGTTAAGAAGCTATGTGAGAAGCCAGGAATGGTGATATTCATTGGGTTCCCTCAGAGACCCATCCCCAGTGGATCTGCCCCCACTGCTGCTCTGGGGTGGGCATCCCCCAGCCTGCCTCAGGCTACCTTCAGGCTGCTCCGGACCCTGGCTGGAGTTCTCTGCTACTCCATCTCCTGCAGGGCACTCCCCGACTGGCCTCTCTGATATCTCCGGCGAGCTCTCGTAAGCTTCCTTTTCCAGGTCAGAGAGGGGGCAATTTCTTGTCCACCATGTCAGGCGAGCAAGCTGGAGGGAAGGAAGACACTGGAGTCAGTTGTCTTGAAGAGCAGTCTTGCTGTAGAAAAAGAGGGCCCTGTTCATGGAAGGCTATCAGAGCATCAGCAAGGAGGATGAGGAACAGGGACAGGGCTAGGGGTCAGGAGACTTGGATCTTAGCCGTAACTGTCCCTTTCTTCAGACATGAGAACTCCCCCAGTGCCTACTCTATGCCAGGCTTGCACTGGGTGCTGGAATACAGACCTGAGACACACACGGACCCTGACCTCATGGATCTCACAGACTGAGAGAAATGAGGCAGGACAGGGAGGCTGGTGCCTGATAACAAAAGGCTTGGAAGGTCAGGACAAGGAATTCATACTTTAAAAAAAACAAAACAAAACTATGGCAATGGGGAATCACTGTAAACTTTAAACAAAGGAGAGAGACCATAAGTAGTCCATGTGTTCTGGGATTTCCAAAGATCTCTTGGAATGAATTGAAGGGGGTCCAGCCTGGAGGCTGTTGCAAAAGTGAAGCAAAAATAAGAAGTACCTGAGGTAATGGGTAAGAGGGAGCAGCTTTGAAGAATGCTAAGAAGGTGAAACCTACAGGATGCAGTGCCTGGCTGAATGAACCAGGTGAGGGAGCAGGGAGAGGGGAGAGGCTAACACCGCTCTGGAGTTCCTGCCTTAGATGATTAGATGGGTAGTGGTGCCTCTACCAGGGATAGAGGACACAGGACAAGGGGTGGGTTTGGTGCTGGGGGGAGAGAGAGAGAGAGAGAAGAGAGAATATGCATGCACACAAATATGATGATGAGCTTCATGAGTCATCTAGGTGAAGAGAAATACATCTTGTGTCCCCTAGGTCAGGGGTCCCCAGACCCCAGGTCGTGGACCTGTACTGGTCTGTGGCCTGTTAGGAACCCAGATGCACAACAGGAGGTGAGCTGTGGGTGAGCAGAGTTCTGCCTCCTGTCAGATCAGCGGTAGCATTCGATTCTTATAGGAGTGTGATCCCTATTGTGAACTGCACATGCGAGGCACCTAGATCTTGTGCTCCTTAAGAGAATCTAATGCCTGATGATCACCCCCACCCCTGCACCTCCCCACTCCCACCTGTCTTCCATGAAACTGGTCCCTGATGTCAAAATGGTCGGGGACCTCTGCCCTAGAGGGCCTTGGTAGCTTTCTCTCTTCCCCTTTTTGGTGGCTCAGCAGACTAAAACACAGCAAATTCTTTGACTGATATCAGTGGTATTGGATCACTGCTACCTGAACTCTGAATTTCTGCTTTTCCAGCTTGGTACTTCTGGCCAGGTAGCTCTTTGTTACATGTTGAGCCAGGTATACCCTGCCTTGTTTTTCCAGCTTTCTGCTTTCCACTGTGCTGGGCCCAAGCATGCTTCTCTATGGCATCATGAGAGCCTGGGTGGCTTCCTTGCTTGTAAGTGTCTCTCGATAAACCTTACTTTATACTTTCACTGTGTGTCACTAGTAGCATATGAATTGTGCTTTTTTGTGTCACCAGGAGGCAGTTGGATTTCTGGGCTTGAAACTTGGGAGAGGAGTTTTGTCTGGAGATGGAGAATTGAGGGTCATCTCAATGTAGAAAGTTGTTGAATTCATAGCCCAGGGACACTGTAGGGTGAGACAGGTTATAGGCCAAAGATGGGTTCCTAAGGAACACTGATATTGAATGGGCAGGAAGAAAAGTCCATGAAGAAGTCAAAAGATTGATCAGAAGGGCAGGGGTAAAAAAAACCAGGATTGGGATAGTTCATGGACATGAACAGAATATCTTCAGAGTACAGGAAGTGGTCAGTAATGTTTAGTTTCCCTCAGAATTCACTTGAAATAAAGACAGGAACATGACCACTGAGTTGAGCAACAAGATGTTATCAGGCACCAACACACAGTTACTGTGACCTTGGTGAGAGCAATTTTGGCAGAAAGCTGAAGACAACAGCCAGACAGCAGTGGGCTGAGAAGCAGACAAGAGGGGGGACATGGAGGCTGGGAATAAAGATCATTCTTTGCAAAAGTCTACTGTTGAGGGGAGGAGAGGAAGGAAGAGAGGAGAACAATCCAGGGAAGGATTTTACATTGTGAGGAGGAAAGGGAAGAAGATTGCAAAATCTGAAGCACCATACATGTAAGGGAATTATTCATGATGGCCACCCAATGTTCAGGGACTGACTTCTGGCATCAACTCTGTTATGGGCTGAATTGTGTCCTCCCAAAACTTATATGTTGAAGTCCTAACCCCCTGTACCTTAGAATGTGACTATATTTGGAGATGGGGTTTTTAAATATATAGAAGGTATCAAAAAATGCATACATGTTTGAAGAAAGGGAAAAAAAACCATATTAAAAACATAATGCTCAATATATACCAATAACAAAAGATGAATACAAGTCATGTTTGACTTCTGCAATTTCAAGAGGTGCTCAAAGTGGTTGCCATCAGCATCCAGACACTTCTGATTATGGTGAACTAAAAGTTATACATAGAAAACATCTCTTAAAATGTTATATATACATTTATGTATACATTTTTGGCGCCCCCCCCCCCAGCATATTTCAGGCTAAATGAGGTCATTAAGATGGGCTTTAATCCAATAAGACCAGTGTCCTTAAAAGACAAGGAGATTAGGTCACAGACAGGCACAAGGGAAGATCATGTAACAAAAAAGAGGAGAAGACAAGGAGAGAGGCCTCAGAGGAAACCAACCCTGCCAACACCTTGATCTCAGACTTCTGGCATCCTAAATGGTAAGACAATAAATTCCTATTGTTTAAGTCACCCAATCTGTGATACTTGGTTATGGCAGCCCTAGCATACTAGTACAGGTTCTAACAAACAAACAAGCAAGCAAACATCAAAAGAGTGAATATCATTTTGGGAGAGGTGAGAATTTTCATTTGGGCTCATAATCTAGTAAACTCTCTGTGACTTTTCCCATGCACTGTTTCTTGGCCACACAAAAATTCTCTATTCTCTATTCACAATAGCAAAAACATGGAACCAACAATGCTGTCCATCAAAGCTGGACTGGGTTAAAAAAATGTGGTACATATACACAATGGAATATTATGCAGCCATAAAGAAGGACAAACATATGGACTTCACAGTCACTTGGATGAATTTAGAGTCAATTATACTCAGTGATCTATCACAGAAACAAAGAACAGAATACCGTATGTTCTCACTCATAAGCGAACCTTGAACAATTATAATTCTATAAGAAAGGGATTGGCAGTAGTAGGAAAATTTCAAGGGCGGGGTGGGATTGGCAGTTGAGGGAAACTCCTGGGAAGGGAGGGGCACACCTCATCAGCAAGGGTACCTGTTATATAATCAATGTTTGTATACCTAACCCTGAATTGTACCCCACATGTTTATTTAAAAAAATATTCTCTATTCATTTCTCAAGGTCCAACTCAAAGTGTCCTCAGTGCACCCTCCCCGGCCCCCAGGAGGTGACTGCCTCTTCTGTGCTGGGGGCCCTCTCCTTGAACTTGGCCCGTCTGCACTTCCTCTTTGAACAGTAACAAATGTGTTGTGTGTCTGTTTCCCCCAGGGGTTGGTCGCTGGCAGGGGCCATTCATCTTTGCAACCCCAACACAGTGCCTGACACATAGTGGGTACTCACTGGGTAAAAATTTTCAATTGAATAAATTACTTTTCATTGGAGTGTTCATAGTTCAATGAACTCCCCCTCCAAAGGACATTAGCATGGCCACAGGGGAGATCATAACCCAACTGAGTAAAACTTAATGGTGGAAATCCACGCATTGGAGATAAGAAGAGCATCTCTGGGGGCCATCAGAGTGAGCACACACACTTGCCTTTTCCTCAGGGATGGGGGTCGTACAGAGGCTGACGGCCACGGTGACGATGGCAGTGAGCCCGCAGAGGAGGAGTGCAAAGTACAAGTAGTGGAAATCCTTCAGCACGGCCGGCCTCTGGTCCACCTCCCCACAGGCTGGGGCTGGGTAGGAGAACTCCAGGATCATGCGCAGAAGTCCCACTCCCAGGCCAAACATGAGGCCCCAGAAGGCTCCCTATGGAGAGGACAGACACCGGAAGGGGTGAGAATCAGGTGGGAGACCCCCGGAGGCCAAAAGCCACTCTGTCCCTCCCAACCTCACTCTTCCACTCGTCTATTACAATGTTTGGCAAGTCGGTCTCAGTGAGTGCCCCATGAATGCTGAGACGTTGTCCAGACTTCAAGGTAGGCAGAGGGTAGTGCTGGGGAGGGCATTGGCGCCAGGGTCAGATGGACCAAATGTGAATCCAGGCTCCATGTTGGAATGACCCTGAACCAAAGACTCAACCTTGCTGACTCAGAGTTTCTCACGTGCCGTGATAAAAGAAACTCATAAAACTAAATAAGTACTAAGTTAATTAGAAGATGCTTAATATTCACCTAGAATGGAATAAGCTTTTGTAATAAGCAGAAAACACCAAGATCTCCTTCTTGTCTTTCTGTAGTGATAAATCAGAAATCAGAATAGAGATTTCCTTCCCTTTGTTGCTTTTTTTTTTTTTTTTTTTGGTATTAAAGAAAAGTTCTGGTATCTCCCATGTATTTCTTTCTTTCTTTTTTTTTTTTTTGAGTTGGAGTCTCACTCTGTCACCCAGACTGGAGTGCAGTGGCCGCTCCTGGCCACTGCAGCCTTGACTTGCTGGGCTCCGGCGATCCTTCTGCCTCAGTCTTCCAAGTAACTGGAACTACAGGCGCACTACCACGCCCAGCTAATTTTTGATTTATTGTAGAGATGAGATCTCGCCAAGTTGCCCAGGAGGGTCTTGAACCCGCGGGCTCAGGCAATCCACTCACCTCAGTCACCCAAAGTGCTGGGATTACAGGCTGAGCCACCTAGCCCGGCTCCCATGTATTTCTTTTTAATAGCCCCATTTGGCCCTAACTTGTATCTATTCCCAAGTGTTTAAAAGTCTGATGACATATATTTTCAAAAATGAGATGCTGATTGTGATTTCAAAAACTCTAGAATGAACACAAACTCCCAAGATTCAACTGGGTCCTGCTGTGTGGCGTGGTTATCAGCGAGATGAGACCTTTGCAGCAGGAGACACCTTGCTCAGATGCCATGGAGGGAGGAGTTTCTGTGACCTCCTTTGTGATGACCTTGCACTCTCACACTGCTCTTGTGCAATTGTGTCCATGACATCTCTCAACTTCCCAAGGTGCAGCCAGCAGGTTTGGGCCTGTGTCTTCTAGGCGATCCTGGGGAGTAACCAAGGTTCCAGTCCTGGTGACCCCAGCATCTCCCCAGATCCCATCAGGTTTTAGTGCTGTTAAGTGAACAATGCATTTGCAGGCACCCCTGTAAGTTTACACTTTGTTATCATCATTGTCATTGCTGTCATTTTGCTTATATAGAGAACCTTACAGTGTTAGAGACTGAACAGACCCTAGAAATCTTCCAATCAGTTTTGCACTTTCACACACTCTGTTCTTTGTGTCTGAAACACTTGTCTACTTCCCACTAACCTGTCCAGTCTCAGCTTAGGTGTCACTTCCTCTAGGGGGTCTTCATTGACCCCAGGAGCCCCATTGGTTAGGTGCATGTATTCTTTACTCTCCCAGCAGACAACATGCCTTCCTATTATTGCTTATTTAATCATGACCCAGTGATGGCAGACTTATGTGAACCTTGTAAATTGCTGCATCTCTGAAGCTGCCATAATAGGACTGATAAACATTTGTTGAATGAGTGAATGAATCTAGACCTGATGCTGTGGTCAGGGAGATGGGAGACGGAAACCTAGAGGGGCAATAGGTTTTCCCAAGGTCACAGAGACAAGCTGATTGGCAAAACAGGTGTCCAGCCCCTCTGTGGTATGGGGAGGGAGATAGGTGCGTAGCACTCACGGGCTCTGTGACCCTCTTGCAGAAGATGGCCAGAAGGAAGAGGGCGGTGATGGGCGGGGCCAGATAGCTGGTGACAGACTGGATGTAGTCAAAGAGCTGCCCACTGTTGGAGCTTTGGATGATGGGGATCCAGAGGATGCTGATGACGACGAGGAACACCACAAACACTCTGCCGGGGAGAGCACAGGGCACCATGAGGCACACTCAGGTAGACATGACACGGCATGGGGGAAGGTGGTGCACAAAAGCCGGGAAAGGAGAAGGGGGAGGGGAATGCATGGTTGCCAAATCAGAGAAAGCTAGCAGGTCAAAATCCCACACACTAAAATACAGAAATTTATACTGTTAAAATCCCAGAATCTCAGAAGGTCAGAATCCAAGAAAACTGTAGTTATAAGACCTCAGTGGCATTTACATATTAGATGTCTTCCAGGCCTTGGCACCTATCTGATGTTCAAAAAGGAATCCATACTTTCTACCCCACCACCCACCCTGGCAAAAGGCCTCTGGTCTCTGCTTGGGACGTCCTTTCTCCCCTTTTGAGTTCCAACCCTGTGCAGGATAGTTCCCATCTCCTGGTTCTGACCCTGACTCCCTTACATTGACACTAAGTTTAGGGAGTAAAAAGTCGTCTTCTTATGACTCTCCTTCACCTGATCCTAGTTTAGGCTTAAGTCCCTAGAGTGTTCTGGATGTATGATTTTGCAGATGTGTGGACAGGTTGAAAAACTTGTCTTGGGTGTGTTGGTTGCAATAATGCATATAGCCAGGAGATGGCGCCCAAACCCCACTGATTGATGAATTAAGTTAGCAAAAGCCAGGTAGTTACCACGCAGAGGCAAGGGATGCTTCTTTTGATATGGATCTGCATACGTGTCCTCACTTTTTCTTTTCCTCCCATTTTTTTCCCTTTCTTAGGCCCCACGAGCAGCAGCTATCCAAGTGGCCTCCCTGTCTTTCCTCCCCTTCCTCTTTGCACAAACTGCCCTGCACTCAGATCCTGCAGTGGTCAGTCCTTGTGCCTAGCGCTGGCGGTGCACAGATAAGTAGGCAGTAGAAATCCATTAGGCAGCCGTGAGCAGAAGGCGTTTGGTAGAAAGAACAATGAGTGCAATGACAGGAAAAAGGGAAATGCAAAAGAGCAAGATACCCAAACTCAATAACCTATCCCCAAAGGAGAGAATAAGCACTTCAGTCCAGAAAACTGAGTTAGGGAGCCTTCCATTATGAATCAAAGATATCAGAAAGGGCCCTTAACCCTACAAATCTCCAGTCTATGGAGAACAAGAAAAATCAGCCACCAAGTTATACTTTTAGTTATATTTTTAAAAACACAAAACTCTTATGCTTATAAGATAAAGTTCAAACTTTTAGCTTGGTGTTCAAGGCTCTGCATCATTGAGAGATGACCTTCCTATGAACATCTCCAATTGATGCAGGTTCCACGCTGTGTTCCCTGTGTTTCCATAGTTCTCATTAAACTGTGAGCACCCTGAGGGCAGAGCCCTGTGACTCATCTTTGAGTCCCTAGCACCTGGAGTGCTGTGCATGGTGATAGTTGGGCTGAGTCTGATGGATTAAATTAATAGCATTTCTGTTTTCCAGAGTTGGTCTGGAAGACCTTGGAGTAGCTACTTCTAACTTGCCTCATACTTAGTTCACCTTTCACTTCCTAAGTGTGTTGTCATCTCTCTGTTGATCACTTCCAAGAGAAAGTTAAATAGGCAGAGAAGAGACGTTTCTCCCCATTATTCTGGAGGGGAGGAGTGGTCCAGAGTTGGGGAAGGACACCCCAGAGGTGGTATAGAGCCAGTCCTAAAGCCCAGTGCTCTGTCTGCCATCCAGGGCCCAGACCCAGCCTCATCTGCTCAGGTTGACTGGGGTAGGGGGAGAGGAGAGTGAAAAGGGTGTCCCGGAAGGAGGGAAGAAGGGGTCGGCGCACCTGCCCACCACCATCAGCTCCTGCTCTGTCGCCTTCCTGCGAAAGTGCTGCCACACGTCAATGGCAAACAGGGTGCTGCTGCTGTTGAAGATGGAGGTGAGTGAGCTCATGAGGGCAGCCATGATCACAGCGATCATCAAGCCCCGCAGACCTGGGGAGAGATGAGACTTGAATGGACAGCTGGCCCATGAAGGCCGGCTGTGCTGGGACCACGGAGGTTGCAGCAGTACCCAGCAGAGTCAGGAATCAGGGTGGGGATGACATGGGGAAGGTGTCGGGTGAGGTATCCATCAAGTACAGATAAGAAATCAGAGTCCCACAGAATGAGAGGTAGGGTTCCGACCAGGTGCTGCCTCTACCTTGCTTCCTGGACTTGGGGGACTCATTTGCTCTCCCTGAGCCTTGGTTTCCACATCATACCATTAAGGCATGTGAGACTAAGTAATATTTAAGGCTGTCTACAGCTTTGACATTTCCGTTTAAGTTGCGCAGCTTATAGACCCTTGGTCAGTGGGCTCCTCAGGAGGAGAGGAGGGAGGCGATTGTTATTAATTGGGTGTGTTTTAAGTGCTTTTGTACTTTCGTCATTGACTTTATGGCATTTGGTGAAAGCCCAGGCTTGGGAGGCAGAAGCCTTGAGGTTGTTTCCTAGCTCTGCAAGTAACTAGCTATACAAGGGAGGACTCCCCAAAATGGAATTTATTTATTTAAATTTGCGTATTTATTCTTACATGCTTAAACTTCAGTCACCTTCAAAGAACTCTCCATTTGAAGCAATATAACTATTGAGTCACTTTTTCCACCGCTCAGAATAGTTTTTGAACTCATCAGTTTTGATACTTTAGTGCTTCTGCCATTTTTTGTTTCACTTCTTCCATATCAGCAAAACATTTCCCTTTGAGGACTTTTCTCAGGCGGGTAAACCAAAAAAAGTAGCTTGGGGTGAGATGGGGTAAATAGGGAGGGTGGAGCATGGGGGTGGAGGGTGTCATGCCATTTTTGGTCGAAAACTGCTGAGCACTCAGCACACTGTGGGCAGATGCGCTCGTAAATCATTCATCATGAAATGGGCACACGTGTTGAAAGAATCTTCAAAACAAAAAAATTCACTGCAGCCTATCGCAGCCTCTCACAACAACACTAGCTGGTACACTGATGTCAATGGGTTGCTAGAACACTTACCTAGTATGGTAAGCCTGTACTACAAGGGGCCTACTTTCCAAAAGACAATTCCAGTTTTGCAGGGTTCTCCCTTGTGTTTAATCACCTCCCAATGTCTCCTTGGAAGACTCATAGGCACCTTGGACTCAATGCTTCAAACTTAGGTACCCATCTTCCTCTGGGGCATTCTGTTTCCCTCTTTGATTAATAACAACTGTCCCATTCTACTCCAGACCAGAGTCATCTGAGATGCCTTCCTCTGTGCTCCGTCCCCCACCAGCCCTTCAGGGGCTGCTCTGTCCTGGCTGGGCCTCCACTGTCTCCACCACTTCCTTGATTCATTCCTCATGTTGCCAAGGGTGGGGACAGCTCTACTCATCCACTGTCCTCCATACACCTCCCTTCCTGTGTCCCCGATCGTAACACCACTATAAACCCACCTTCTAAAGACCAAGACCTGGGAGCTCCCTTTGATTTCTCTGTCTTTCTTGTCCCCAGACACAATCAGTGATCAAGTTCTGCTTGATCAAGTCTGGGCTCAGACTTCATGCTCTCTCTCTACCTGGGCCTAAGCCACCTAGAGTCCCAGTGCGCTACACTCCAGAAGGAGGCTTGGCTGTGACATTTGCTCCAGCAAGATCGTCTTCATCCTCCCTGCTGTTGCGTCCACACTGGGCTGCTCTGGGCTCAGACTTCATGCTCTCTCTCCACCTGGGCCTTCCACACACAGCTTCTCACCCTTAGATTGACATTTCCCATGCCTGTCCGCTGAATTTGCCTAAGATGTTCCTTGGGACTCAGCTCCATTCCCTCCCCTCCCGGAGGCCCTCCAGACTGACGTGGTCCAGACTGGGCTAGGTGCCTCAACCCCTACTGTGTCACCACACTGGTCACACTGAATTGCACCCCTGGCGAGTCTGGGTTCCCTGAAGACTACATGAGCCTTGACAACCTGTTATCTCTGCACATAGGACCAGAGCCCATGAGAAGTGTGGCGTGTGTGTGTTGGGGTAGGAGGTGCAGAGGTGAGCATTTTTCTTCCCTCTTCCCATCCATTTCAGTGCCATCCCTCCTGGGTGGTGGGGATGGAGGAGATGAGGTGGGAGTGTGGGGTGGGGTGGGGGTCTGAGACTCACCGATGGGCATGAGGGCCATGACCAGCTTGGGGTAGGCGATGTTGGAACATCCCACTCGGGCCCCGCAGACTCTCTGGCAGATGTCGGGGTCCACACAGCCCACCTCATCTGCAGAACAAGTGGTGGCAGTCAGAGCCATGTGATCAGTGCCTTCTCAGATTGACCAATATTTGCTTTCTGAAGCTGTGTTCACTGGAAACTCATGTCAAGAAGGTCAAGCACCAGGTGGTGTCTGTGTCTCTGGTAATTTCTTGTCCATCTACTACTCTGCAAAGCTTAGTAATCTCCTTTTGCTTTTAGGCCTTGCATCATAATAAAGTCCTTGGAAGGTGCTAAGAATGCCTTAATTGGTATTTCTCATATAAAGGAGAAGCAGACTTTTATAATGGCGCAGAGATTCAAATTTCTCCAACTGAAATACGTGTCACCTGCCTGGCCCACAAGGCCTAAACTACTTACTACATGCTATTAGCTGGCAAAGCTCGCCACCCCCTGCCCTGGTCCAGCATTGGCCAGGGACACCTCCGGATACCCCCAGCGAGCCCCACATCCCAGCACCCAGAGAGCACAACTCGTTCTCACCTGGGAACAGGGCCCGGCTGACCATACCAGGCATGACAATGAAGAACATGGGGAGGATCTTCAGGTAGCCCCCCAGCACGGAGCCACCCTTGGCATGGGACAGACTCTTGGCGGAGAGAGACCTCTGCACAATGACCTGGAATGGCAGCAGTGGAGGCGTGCGGTCAGATTGAGGAGGGGCCCACTGGGGCACAGACAAGCCCTGGCACCAGTCACTGACTGCACCCCTACTCCAGTTCCAGAATGAGATCCAACCCTCTCTGCATCCAGGCACTTGGTTCTGCGGGAAGCCACCCCTTTCCTGGTGGGCTGGGCCAAGCCTGGCAGGGGCATTACCTGATCTGTGCACCAGCACCAGGTGGCCAGCACGGTGAGCCCGAAAATGAGACCTGGCCAAGGGATGTCCCCACTCACAGGGTCCCGAAACATGTGGAAGGCATCGGGCCGTGGGAGGTGGCAGGTGGTGTTGGGGACTGTGGCATTAGGGATGGCCTGCCTGTATTGCTGCTCCAGGCCCGGGTACCAGCCCACCTCTCGAAAGCCTGTGGGGAGAGACACAACAAAGCAGCCCTGACACCCCACTGAGCCTGTCTCAGCTCACCCCAGCCCCATGTGGGCCCTTGGGTTAGAACAGGCCTGAGGATTGGGAGTCAGGGAGGGAGGTGGGATTGGGCTCAAGACCCTTGGTTAGAAGTAAAGGGAATCCCGATCTTTGGGAACCCCACCCTGGAGAGGGGGCATAGCTCTATGGCCTGGAAAGTTCCAGTCAAGCCAGGCAAGTGGCAGAGACAGATCAGAGAGGAATTTAAAGGTGAGGGTGGGGTGTATTTAGGGCTCATCCTTACCCAGAAACATGAGGACCAGGGCTCCCCCCACCATGATCACCGTCTGCAGAGCATCTGTGTAGATCACAGCTGTGAGGCCCCCTGGGGACTCAAGGAGAGGACTGATCAGTCAGCACCAATGGGTGTTCCTCTCTGGGTACCCACCCTGTGCTTGGCCACACTGGGGAGACCAGAGAGACATGGAGCCCTCTTAGCAGGGGGACCCTGGCCACCTGCCTTTCCTCCTGCCCCATGCTCCACTCTGTCCCACCCTGCCAGAATTAAGCCCGGTCATAGTCAAAGATGTTTGTGTCTGCTCCTTCTACCCCAGACAGCATCCAACTGTGGCCATCATGCTGTAACTTTGTGTTTTTAATATCCCAAGTCCATTCCTTTCCTTGTAGTTTTTCCAGGAATATACCCTGCTTTCCTGTCCCAGTGCCCACCTAAATGCCTCCCATCTTTTAGTTTAGCCATAAGTAAGTCTGTCCTGCCCGAGCCTATGTGAGGTGTTTTGGGAGAAACGGGAGAAGGCAGTTTGTAGCCTTGACTGGAGAAGCTCACAGTGACTCTGGTCCAGATGAGAGTCCCCTCTCTCTACCCTACTCCCTGTGCAGTTGGTCTTTTTCAGTCTCTCTAAGAGTCTCTCCTTCCCTGTGTCTGGTTCCCCATTTCTACCCTTTTCACCTCTTTTTTCTGCCACATACCATCTTTTAGGCTATTCCTCTGTGTTTTACTCTTGTTCCACATCTCTGTCCTGGCCTCTCTCTATGCTGGCCTCTTGCTGTTTCTCATTTTCTCTCTCAGCATCAGTTTTCTCTGTTTCTCTCCTCCTCTGTCTGGTCATCTCTCCTTCAGTCTTTCTGTCTGTGTCTCTTCCAGTCAGAGATTTGCCTCTCCACTTCTTGTCTCTCAGTCTCTGCACCCCGATGTGACCCTCCCTGGGCCCTACCTGCAATGGTGTAGATGACTGTCACCACCAGCAGGATCCCAGTGGAGAGATAAAGATTCCAGCCCAAGGCCATCTGGATGAAGAGGGCTCCAGAGAAGATGTCTGTCTGCAGAAAATCAGGAGCCACGAGTCCAGGCTACCCGACACCCTCAGTGTGGCCATTATGGGTATGTCACCTGCTGGCTCAGCAACACCAGGTGTTCTCAGCCCTCACTGCAGGATGAAGACCAGCCTCACCCAGGAGTTTGGGCTTGACCTTGCAGACACTGAGAAGCTGTGGAGACTTTAAAGCAGAGGAGTACTGCATAAAGCTTTGGATCTGAGAAAAATTTAATCAGGTAGCTGGTCTGTTGGACATGCGGGAGCGATGAGGAACAAAGCAGAAGCCTGAGGAAGTGAAGGAAGGAGCTGGGCTGGAGGAGAAGAGGCCATTTGGGAGGAGAAAGGAGGAACCCAGAGGGTTGCTGGCTGCTTCCCATAGAGCAGAGGCCTGCCTGCTGCCAGATGGCCCGTGGCTAATGCAATGTGGCTGGAGCCCTGGTGCAGACAACCAAGGGATCTGGACAGTCTACATGCCTGGGGTTATTGGAGGACCTGGGAGCACAGCCTTTGCCTAAGCTGACTTAGGGTTGTTCTCAAGCACTGGTGGAACAAGGGCCTTAAAGTGTTTCTCAGCCCTAGATCTGGCAACTGTATAATTCCAATCCCTCTAGTGTAAGCTTGTGGACCCCACTCCATGATTGTTTTGTGAACCTATTACCAGATCTACCTAGGGATCTGAACTTCAGTCCCAGTCCTCGAGTTAGCCCTCTGTGTGGGTTTGGGCAAGTCATTTGACCTGTCTACGTTAGGTCAACAGAGAAAGAATAAGGGTCTTTCTAACTAACATTCTAGGCAATTGGCGAATGAAGAATTGACTAATAGAAAGGTAAGTGAATGAGTGAATGAATGATATCTAGACTGTGAGTTCTTTAATTATAGGGACTGTCATTCACTCAACAAACACTTGTTATTTGTCTTTGATTATCCCACTGCTGAAGGGGATCATGCATTGAAGGTGTGTGGAGCATTCTTCCATTTTCTTCCCTCCCTCCCTCCCTCCCTCTAACCCTCCCTCCCCGTCTCCCTCCCTCCACCTGATCTGATTGTCAGCTTCCCCTCAGCAAAACACCCATGACAATGCACTCAGCAGTTCCCTAGTCAGCATTTTCAAACAGACACAATGACCATATTGTCATGGTACCCACCGATATCTTGGTGAAGATGTAGAGGATGAGAGACAACACAGACATGTACACCTGGATCCTCTGGCCCCCGAATCGCTTCTTCAGGTACTGTGGCATAGTGACCACACCCGCTGCGATATACACAGGAACGAAGATCCAGCCGAGGGCCAGGAGCAGCCAGGTTGCCTGGGAGAGTGGGGAGAAGACAACATTTAGGGCCTAGACGCAGACAGAAGAGTGGCTTCCCACCAGAGGCAGCACCATGCTGTGAGAGGGCCCTGAGCAGAGAGGTAAGAGACCTGGGTCTCATTTCACCATGCAGCCTCCCACACACCTCTAAGGTTCCATTTAGCACTAAGGCCAGGTACAAGGGTGGATCAGACTCTCATTGTCCTGGAGCAGCCAGGCAAGCTTCCTTACATTCCACTCGAAGCCACCCACAGCAAGGCCTCCAGCAGCCCCAGTCCCAGCCAGGCCGATGAACAAGCCACTGCCCACGTTGCTGGACATCAGAGATGCTCCAATCTGCAAGGCACAAGTGAGTCAAAGTTCAGAGCCAAAGGCTGAGTGCGGTGGTTCAAGCCTGTAATCCTAGCACTTTGTGAGGCCAAGGTGAGAGAATTGCCTGTGTCCAGGGGTTCGAGACCAGCCTGGTCAACTTGGTGAGAACTCATTGAGACCTTGTCTCTACAATAAATTAAAAAATTAGCCGGGCATGGTGGTGTGCGCCTGTAGATCCAGCTACTTGGAAGGTTGGGGTGGAAGGATCGCCTGAGCCCAACAGGTCAAGGCTGCAGTGGCTATGAGCATGCTACTGCACTTCAGCCTAAGAGACTGAGTGAAACGCCAACTCAAAAAAAAAAAAAGGGTCAGTGTCAAGGTTAATCTGAATCAACCTGGAGTCAGGACTAGGAACAGTGAGGGGCGGCACTGAGCTGACATTTGTTGAGTACCTACTGTATGGAAGGCACTGCACTAATAAACACATTTAATCTCCACAAATATCTGGAGGGAGAGTATCAATTTTCCCAGTGCACAGAGGAATGAGCTAATGTTAGGAAGCTTATTCACAGGTGATCCAGTGAGTAAGTGGTGAAGCAGGAAAGAAGGGAAGCCGTGGGAAGTAACACGGGTGGAGCTCTGCATGGGGGACTATCAGTCTGAGGGCCTCCAGAGAAAAGGATGCTGAAGGGGTGACCCCCGCGGGGGGGAATAGCAAACCCCACAGGATGGACTGGAAGGTCCTCCCACTACCCTAGGTGCCCTTCTCCTGCTCACAGGCCACGGTCTCCTCATGCTAATAGGCCCAGAGCTCAGCTGTCTTCAGGATTGAGCAGGTAGTCAGTAGGGTCCCCAGGTTTCTCCTGGGTGGTTAGAGGAACGTGCTCTGTCCTACTTCTTTACCCCCACGCTACTCCTCTCCAGAACTGTGATTTGGGAGCAATGGCTGAGAAGAACCACTTTCAAGCATTTTCCTTTCTCCTGATGAAGGGGTGGCTGGTAGTACCCCTGAGCCACAAGGTCCTGAGCACCCCATATGCCTGGGGGTTCTATCATGCTGGATGACATAAGAGCTCGCTGTCCTTACTTCTTCCAGTCCCAGACACCCAAACCTTCCAGGGAGCCCTTGAGGACTCCTGGGTTTCCTCTACTCTTTGAGAGTCTGTGACCAGAAGCGGGGAGGGTGGTGAGAACCAAGAGGAGGGAGGAAAGATGGCTGGTGGTGTGACTGTGTGTAAATGTGTGAGTGTGTGATTGTGAGAGTGTCAGTGTGCCTGAGTGAGAGGACAAATGTGTGAGAATATGAGAGTGCTTGTGAGTGTGTGGGAGTATGTGGTGAGATTGCATGTGACTGTGTGAGTGAGCATGAGCCTGTAAGTGTGTGTGCTAGAAGTGAATGCATGTGTGTGTCAGAATGTGTGAGTGTGAGAGTGAGTGATTGAATGCATGAGTGTGTGAAGTATGTGTGAGTGTGGGCATGTATGAATGTGTGTGTGTCTTAGTGTGTATGAATGCGTGCATATGAGTGTGTGTGCACATATGCTGTGTGTCAATTTTGCATGCCTGGGTGTGTATAATTTTGCAGCTACCATGGGGGCTGATGACTCTACTATTAGTTTTCATTGCAGGCCTTCCTCCCGACATCCTAATCCAGGAGGAGGGAGTTAGTTCTGAGGACTAATAGAGATGTGGAGTGGCCTGACGGGAGAAATTGGGGTCCATGAAGGTTTCAGGATTGATTCCCTGAGGTTTTTGGGAATTGTATCTCTATGATTCCTTTCATTTAACTGCTCTTCAGTTTATGTGTCATCTTTCCAAGGACATCCTTCCTTATCCCCACCCCATCCTACCATCTGGGGCCTGGGGACTTCCTCTGAGCTCTGGGAGCCCTGGGTTTCCTTCTAGCTCAGCAGTGCACATGTTATTTATGAGTGTGTCTGCCCCACTCAACCCTGAACTTCTAGGAAAGGGTCATTCTAGATCCATCTCTGCAGGTCCAGTGCCCAGTGTGGGGCCCAGGGGATGCTGGTCCAAGATCTGTGCTAGCAAGACCACACAGGTTGTGAGGTGGATTTGGGCAGGAGAGGAATCCAGAGTTAGGGAACTCATTGGGGAGGCTGTTGTCTTGGTCCAGGCATGACAAGATGAGATGAGGACTTGGACTGTGGGGAGGAGGAAGAGAGCTGGGAGCCTCTGCAGCGGGGGTAAGTGAGGAAGGTCAACTTACTGGCCACCAGCTCATGGACCTCCCCGCCAGGAAATAGCCACCAATGGTCCCTCGGCTTGCACGGATGGACGACTGGAAAGGAAATGGATGAGATGAGGACTTTCCAAGTCCCTCCAGCCTCTGCCTTCCACACCAGATTCCCTGCCCCTCGGTGCAGGCATTGAGGGGTCACAGAGGGTGAGAACTGAGGCAGGATGGAGCTGTCTAAGGGCTGGCAGCTTCATCATTTCTTTTTTTTTTTTTTTTTGAGTTGGAGTCTCACTCTGTCGCCCAGACTGGAGTGCAGTGGCCGCTCCCGGCCACCGCAGCCTCGACCTGCTGGGCTCCGGCGATCCTTCCGCCTCAGCCTTCCAAGTAGCCGGAATTACAGG
>CAUYQG010159256.1:0-18357 GCA_963574415.1 Tarsius wallacei | reverse complement strand
ATGAATTTCGCAGCAACCTGGATGGAACTAGAGTCCATAATACTGAGTGACCTCTCACAGAAACAAAAAACTAAGTATCACATGTTCTCACTCATATAGTAGACCTTGATCATCCAATGTATTACCACAAGAAAATGACTGACAAGGGTGGGAAGCTATGGGGGGGGGCGATGGGATTAATGGTGATAAATATCTTTCTGGGGATGGGGAGACACCTCTTATCATCAAGGATGCCTGAACGAAGCAATTTTGTATACCTAACCCCTAACTGTACCCCATAATACGATAATAAAAAAATTAAAAAAAAAAAAAAAAAGAAACCAAGGTGGAGGCTGCTCGTAGATGGGCGGGGCAATGCTAATCTCTGCCTGGAAAATGACTGTGGTCAGTGGCTACTCTTTCGCAGATCCTTTCTCTCCACTCGTCCTTTCTCCCCATTCATCCAGTCTGTGGATGATCCACTATGACGGGCTGTGGTGGTGTGTGTCCGGCATCAGGCACTGGGAATCAGCGATACAGCTGGGCGCTACATTTGGTGTGCTGCCGGTGGCTTGGAGTGGAGGAGGGAGCCAGGAATTCCCCGGGCCAGAGCTGGGAATTTCCCAGGCCAGGCCTGAGCCGAGAACCGAGAGCAGCTTTTCAGCACCTGGTAGCAAACAGCAGAGGCCGTAGTGCAATGAAGGCTGTTTGCTGTGTGGGACTGGCTATAGCAGCCATCCCTGGTGTTGGTGGCGGCTGTGGGGTCATGTGGAACTGCCTTCAGGAGAAGGCACCTTTTGTGGAGATCGTTACAGTACAGCTTGTCCCGTCATCATCTTAAACCTCTCTCTGTGCCTCTGCTTTTGTAAAACACTAGATTTTTTTATTATTATAAAAGAAATCCATGTTCATTATAGAAAATACAAATAACCCTGGAGATGAACACTAATAATATTCTGCCCTTTATTATTTATATCTTAACATTTGGCTTTTGATTTACATATATTTTTAAATTAACATAACAGATAACATAGTAATATTGTCTTATAAATTTATTTATTTTATTTCCTTGAGTTCGGGTCTCACTCTGTTGCCCAGGCTGGAGAGCTGTGGCAGAATCATAGCTAACCACAGCCTTGACCTCCTGGGCTCAGGCGATCTTTCTGCCTTAGCCTCCTGAGTTGTTGGAACTACAGGCATGCGCCTCCACACCTGGCTAATTTTTAAATTTTTTGGTAGAGATGAGATCTCACTATGTTACCTAGGCTGCTCTCGAACTTCTGAGTTCAAACAATCCCCTTACCTTGGCCTCTCAAAGGTGATTCAGGTGTGAGCCCCAGCACCTGGCCTATAAATTGAATTTTCAGCATAATGATAAAGTGTGATCATCTTTCTTGGTTATAAAAATTTTTATAAGATAATTTTTGATGATTTCCAAATATTCTTATTCACTGATATCCATAGTTTATTTAGTTAACTCTCTATTGTTAGACATATGTTGTAGTTGTTGTTATCAGTGAGCATCCAGTGACTTGTCAGAGAGCTAAATCTTTTTCCAGACTCATTTTATTTGATAAGTTTAAACTTTTATAAGTAAAACGGGCAAGTGTTGCTTAAACACAGAAACAGAGCCATTAAAAAAAAATTAAGCACTGAGTGGCTACCATATGCAGCAGTCTGGGTTAAAGTCCTAGAGAACCTCAGGAAGACATCTGCTAAATCACATGTGGCTGAAATGTGTGTAGGAACCTCAGACTGCCATGATGTGCAGATAACCTATGGTTTTATCTAAAGTAAGAGGAAGTATGGATGTAGATAAAACAATAATGATACCAGAAATTGAACATGAGAGATATTCCTAATTTTTTTTTAAAGTAAGATTTATACGAGAACAAAAAAGTTCCCACAGCGGGTACCTGAAAGAGGTTGCCCTGTATTCCTAATTTTTAATTAAGGATATGTATTTGTTGACATGTTTGATGTTATATAAAAGTAGAATATATGCTTATATTCTATTTCCATTTTTATTTATAAGGAAATAATAAACAATGCCAATTGCTGCTATCTCTCAGTTATTAACATCTGGGGAGAGTCTAACCATTTGACTCAAAGCACCACCTGGAGGAATCATCCAAATTCTATGTACGGAGCATAGGAGGATCTGACAGACACATGGACATGCAATCTAATACTTCCTGTGACACGAATGGTTCACATGTTTGGAAATGCAGCTGATATGTAATGTTTTCAAGTGGCATCTTTGACTCAGAGGCTGTATTTATCTCAATAAACATTTTCTTTTGGCTTTGGCCTTTTTAGACCTTGCTTGAAGATGCAGAGCGGTGCAGACATAAGATGCAGACAGCTTCCACGCTGATCAGTGGCCTGGCAGGAGAAAAAGAAAGATGGACAGAGCAAAGTAAAGAGTTTGCTGCACAAACTAAAAGACTCGTAGGTATGTAAATGTCTTTCTTAATGATATTGTGTGCAGACTGTCATGGGGAATTAGCAAGCTTGTGCTTTAAACCAGAATAAAAAAATCAGTGCTAAGTTATTTCAAATTCCTGTGCGTATGCTTTTGTGGCTCCAACCATTTCAAAGGCATGGCTATTGGTCTGGTGTCTATGCTGTCTTTATTAGAGGTATTGATGACCTTTCTACCTCTTATCATCGGTTCACTTTTGAATTCTATGAATGCATGGCATATTGATCAAAGTCACATTTAAAGAGACCTCTGTCTTCTGAGGTTTTGTATCACTTAAACTTAGAGGTCATCCTCTCACTTCAACCAAGAGTCAAAATAACCCAGTGTTTGACTTAAAGCTGCTATTGCTTGGCAGACCATGGCTTAATAACAATAAGCTAAGCTACTGTTTATTCACCAAGGCACAGCAACATGTGGTTATAGTTTGATTTGTGGCATTTAGTTTAAAAGAATTGTTGTCTTTTTAATTTTTTTTTAACTTTAATATGGCACACAATTACAAAGAGGAACTTAGAGCATTTCAGTGGTTTTGTTTGTTTGTTTTAGGGGATGTGTTGTTGGCTACAGCTTTTCTATCTTATTCTGGTCCATTTAACCAAGAGTTTCGTGATCTACTGTTAAATGACTGGCAGAAGGAAATGAAAGCCCGGAAAATTCCATTTGGGAACAATCTAAATCTCAATGAGATGTTGATTGATGTTCCTACTATTAGCGAATGGAACCTCCAAGGTCTGCCAAATGATGACCTGTCCATTCAGAATGGAATTATTGTCACGAAGGCATCTCGCTATCCTTTGTTAATTGATCCACAGACTCAAGGCAAGATCTGGATTAAAAATAAAGAAAGCCGAAATGAACTTCAGGTAATTTGTGTTTGAGTATGTTTATGTTAGTGGTCAAGTTTTACTGACTGAGTCAACAAGAATCCAGGAGTAAGCAAATAATTGAAAACATTAGAGATTTTTTGTAATTCTTGGTAGAACAGTAGCAGATGCAAACTTAAATTTAGTATTAAAGATCTTTTCTAGAAATTTCATTATTTGCATTTGTGTAATCTCTATTAATGCCATCTTTCAGTAGTTTAAGACTCTATTAAGTTAGGGTCTAGAGCTTTCTTTGATAAGCAGATGAGGTCAGAGTTGTATCACACCGAGTGTGTAGCACTTTACAAGAATATTTCCCAATTATTCCATCATTATTTGTCACAAAGGTAATAGTGGTGAGGAAAAAGTAGTATTGTCATACAATATTGCTCTGCAGGCTTGCCAGTGAAAGAAAATAATAATTCACAAAAAAAAAAAACAACAACAAAAAAGGATACTTTCTGGACCATTTTACCACAAGTATGAATTTCTAAAGCAAAAGATCTCTAAAAATTAATCTGTATACAAGTCAAATATCTTTTATCTGAAATACTTGGGACCAGAAGTGTTTCAGGCATTGGAATTTTTCAGATTTTAGAATATTTGTACATATATAATGAAGTAACTTGGGGATGAGACCTAAGTCTAAACACAAATTTATTCATGTTTCATGTATACCTTATATATACATAGCCTGAAGGCAATTTTATACCATATTTTAAATAATTTTATGCATGAAATAAAGTTTGGTACATCAAGCCATCAGAAAGCAAAAGTATCAGGTGTGAAATTTTCCACTGTGGCATCATGTTAGTCTTAAAAAGTTTCAGATTTTGAAGCATGTTGGATGCCCAATTTGCATATGTCTCTTGCAATGGAATGTTTTAAGTATCATTTAATACCAGCTCTCCCTGTGCACTGCTTCATAATATTGTCTGTCAATAGCAACCTTGTGGTCCTGTTTCCAGATTACTTCTTTAAATCACAAGTACTTTAGAAACCACCTGGAGGACAGCCTTTCTCTTGGAAGGCCCTTGCTTATTGAGGATGTTGGAGAAGAACTAGATCCAGCCCTGGATAATGTTTTGGAAAGAAACTTCATTAAAACTGGGTCTACTTTTAAGGTGGGTTAAACCTATTGATAACAATGTGCAGGACAATTACCACGAGGCTAGGTCAATGTGATGTAGATGGACATCTCTTAATAAGCAGCAGTTCAAATTTGAGTCAGTGGTGGAGGCTTTTGTTTTCTCCATTACACTTCCTGAGTTGAGATTAAAGTATAAAAGAGCAATCTGTTTAGGAGTATCTACTTTGCTTTTGTAATGAAGTCTGACTCCATTTTGATTTGACTGTTGACAGCTGTCAAGCCACTCATTGCTCCTCTCCCTTTCTGCCCCATACCTTGGTGCTCTCTCCTTTGGCATTGGTTGGAAATTCAAACTCATAATCCCCTATCCATATCTGTGTGTGGGAACCCTCATCCCGTCCATCTCCCCTAACCACCATAAAAACCCCAAACAGCTACTCCTCCCTGCTCTCTCAAGCCATTTTAGGGACAAGTTGGGACCCTGCTCTGATCTCTCTCAAAAATCTCCTTATTTGGGTAATAAACTTTTTATAGCCTCTTGGTACATGTGTGACATCATCAGTCTCAACCTCTGAATGAAATGTTGGGTGAGGATTTCATCTTGCTTCTGTGACGTGATCACAACAATGTTGGTGCTAATATATACGGAAGTTTCCTTCTTTCCATCCTCCTTTTCTTCATTCCTTTCATCCTGGTTGTTAGAAGCCCTGTGAGTGCCTAATGACCATTTCTGTTTTAGTATACAAATGATCTCCAGATTGTTTAAAGCACTGCTTGATCTGATACACAAAGGACACAGTGAGGCATGTCTCTGTTTTACTACTTATAACTTCCTTTTTATAAAAAAGGTGAAAGTCGGTGACAAGGAAGTTGATGTGATGGATGGCTTTAGACTCTACATTACCACCAAACTGCCCAATCCAGCCTACACCCCTGAGATAAGTGCTCGTACCTCCATCATTGACTTCACTGTCACCATGAAAGGTCTAGAAGATCAGTTGCTGGGGAGAGTTATCCTCACAGAGAAGCAGGTGAGTGAGAAATGGCTACCTCCTTTTCTGCATTGCTTCGAGATTCTTTCATGGAGGAAAAGAGTATTATAACAGTTGTAATAGGGTTGAATTTTTCCCTTTTATGACTTATCTCTTTTCCATTAATTCCCAAGTATCTTCTCTTTACCTAAAATAAGTTATTAACCAATTATCTACCCATGTGTTTCGTATCTGTCTCATATATTATATATATATATCAATCATTGCTTTCATACAGATTGATGAGGAATATCAGCCTCATTTTCAGCATTATTCTGGTTTTAAATTGTTTTACTTCTCTAAAAAATTTGCTCTATTGAGAATTCTACTCACCTGTTGACTTTTAGATTTCTGGTACACGTCTCAGTTTTTCCTCCACTTGTTTTATTATTGTGGTTTTAGAAGATAAAATTAAAACTCTGTACTCAGGTGACAAACAACATTATTGATTCTTACTTGTGATCTCAGAGAGCTCTTTGTATGTTGTGTTGGGGTCCGATTTGAGAAGACAGAAGTATGTGACACCTGAATTTCATTGTGTACCTTCTGAAGGCTACTGACTTACTTATGCTCTTGAAGCATGATTCCATATCTGTTTTCTTTACTTCTGTTTTATGGGATAACATAATGCACAGTGAGAAATGGCTAAGAATTTATAAACTTCCTTATTCCAAGTCAGCATTTTCTCTAGGGAACATGTGAGACTTCAACAAAGAAATGTAGAGGATTTTAATGGGACTGTTATGGTGAAGCTGCATGAACTCTTAAAGTTGCTATTGATTTTCTCCTGGGTTCAATAGCAATGAGGAGTTTAGTTTACTTTATGGACTTTCTACACTGACCTGAAGATTTATTAGGTTAAGAACGTTGGCAAAATCTTTGGAACCTCTCTTATTATCTTTCCCATTTATGTGTGTTGTACTATGCTTCTCTTCCGAGCCCTCTCATGTATCTATCTCTCTCTCCCTCTCTCTCTCCTTTCCTTTTTTATGAACATTTTCTCTTTATTTTTAATTTCTAACACATGAATCATAGGGTCATAAAGTTGGAAGTTTCATTAGGAGTATTTAATCAAGCTTCATAATTCACATGGTTGGTTGACCTCAGTATGGCAGATATGGTTGCTGTGGTTCCTACCATTGAGTTGCTGTTGAGGTCATAACTTTCAAAATATGTACTTGTTTAGTTTTTGAGTCCTGAATTAAATCTCAATGGAGGAGGTTGAGGACATTTAGCATTGTGATATAATCACCTCAGGAAGGGCTGAGATTCTTGGGCAACATTATGCAATGTCGAGAAAGTGGGTATTCTGAGAGTTTTGGGTTAGTATCTATCACTAGTATCTGAGACTCTGATTTCACCCATAACCTTCTTCAGAGAGATAAGGGGCCTGATAATAGTTTGAATAATATCCTTGTCCTTGGTTTTCTTATATTCAGCTGGGATGAATACAGTCTACTTGAAACACATAATTTGGCCTGACAGATTTTGACTGCAACAAAATAAAACAACAAGCCCAGCACTGAGCCTTAATTGTTGCAGCAGAAGTTTAAAATAAAGCGAGGAACACTTTGAGTTCTTTTGAAAAGACTTTGAACAGCCTTGAAAAGTCAATACGCATGCAAGACCAGGCTATTTCTTACTTCTTGGGAAAATTGAGTGTCTTGAGAAAATTTTTCCTCTAATATTATCTTATTATCTGTTCTAAGCTCACAATAAACAATTCTTACAAAATGAATAGCCAAAGTAATGTGACACTCATTTTAAAAATAATAATAGAGAGAGTCATCTTGCCCTGAACCACATTATAATACAACACCTAACCTTTGTTTTTTTTCCGTAAAGTCTCATGATGTAAGAAGTGGACTTAATTTTGATGGATTTTAAGTAGGATACTTTATCTGAGGGGTTTTTTCTTTGGCAACATCTACCCTTCCCACTGTACTCCTAAATCTGTTCACATTGCTGACTTTTCTCAGCCTGGGAGGTGGTGAGTAGGTCTGAGTTGATCTTTGGGGGTTTTCAATTGTTTCTCATAGTCCAGTGACTCAATTGTAGAGTCTTATATCTGTGCTTTATGAACACATATACGTTTTTAAAGTCCAAATTGCTCCTTGACTTAAGTGACAATACAGTCTCTCTGTCTATAATCACTTTTGGGAACTTAAAAATATAAGCTATCAATATAAAATTTTACCGAACTGGGGAGGAGGGTAGTCAAAGGTAGGAGGATTGCACAGATAGGGAGCTGATGTTAGAAAACCTCGCAAATGTGGGACTGAAACAGAGGGTGGGTCTCTTCAGTGAGTTATGCCTTCATGGGTCTGTTGACTTTTCTTGTGAAAGCAGACTTTGAACAGTAATTGAACAAGCAAAGGAAAGGTGGATCTTCTTTGATTGTCCTGAGAATACAGGGGCAATGAGGGGCCTGATTTATTTTTATTTTAGATGTAGGGGGTATACATGCGTATTTGTTACATGGACATATTGTGTAGTGGTAGGGGTTGAGTCTCAGGTGGCCCATTCCCCAGATAGGGGGCATTATGCCCTGTAGGTAGTTTCTGAACCCTAGCCCACATTCCTCTTCATCTGTTATTGGTGTCCCCCAGTGTCTATTATTTCCATCTTTGTGACTGTGAGAACATGTGGTGTTTGGTTTTCTGTTTCTGAGTCTGTTTACTTAGGGTGATGATCTCCAGCTCCATTCATATTACTGCAAAAGACATAATCTCATTCTTTTTTATGGCTGCATAGTATTCCATGGTGTATATACACCACATTTTCATTATCCACTGATCGGTTGATGCATACTTAGGTTGATTCCACATATTTGCAACTGTGAATTGTGCTGCGATGAACATGCAGGCACAGTCATTTTTTTTATATAACGACCTCTGTTCCTTAGGGTAGATACCTAGTAGTGGGATTGCTGAATCAAATGGTAAATTTACTTTTGGTTCTTTGAGTCATCTCCATATCGCTTTCCACAGAGGCTGTGTTGATTTGCACTCCCACCAGCAGTGTGTAAGCACTCCCTTTTCTCCACATCCATGCCAGCATCTATTGTTTTTTGATTTTTTAGTAATGGTCATTCTGACTGGTGTAAGGTGGTATCTCACTGTGGTTTTAGTTTGTATTGGCCCTGATAATGAGTGATGTTGAAAACTTTTTCATGTGTTTGTTGGCCATGTATATCATGTTTTTAAAGATGTCTATTTATAATATTTGCCCATTTTTAATGGAGTAATTTGCTTTATTCTTTTTTTTTTTTTAAAGCATGATTTATTGAGAGGACAGAAAAGCTCCCACAATGGGAGGGGACCCAAGGGGGTTGCCTTGCTTTGGTCTTGATGATTTATTTGAGTTCTTTGTAGATTCTGGATTTTAATCTTTTGTCAGATGTATAGTTTGCAAATATCTTTTCCCATTCTGTAGGTTGTCTGTTTGCTCTGTTCATTGTTTCTTTTGTTGTGCAAAAACTTTTTAGCTTATTTAAGTCCCACTTGTTTATTTTTGTTTTAGTTGCATTTTCTTTCACCATTTTAGCCATAAACTCTTTGCTTAGGCCAATGTCCAGAAGATTTTTCTTAGGGTCTATTCTAGAATTTTTACGGTTCCAGGTCTGACATTTAAGTCTTTAATCCATCTTCAGTTAATTATTGTATATGGGGAGAGACAGGAATTGAGTTTCATTTTTCTGCATGTAGCTATCCAGTTTTCCTACCACCATTTGTTGAACATGGTTTTCTTTCTCCCCAGTGTGTGTTTTTGTCTAATTTGTCAAAGATTGATTGTAGATATTTGGGTTTATTTCTGGATTCTTTATTCTGTACCATTGGTCCATGTGTCTGCTCTTGTACCAGTACCATGCTGTTTTGGTTACTACAAACTTGTAATATCATTTGAAGTCAGGTAATGTGATGTATCAAACTTTGTTTTTGTTTTTTATTGCATAGGATTGTTTTGGTTATTCTGTCTCTCTTTTTGCTTCCTGCTCGCTTTTAGTTTTCATTTGTGTGGGATATTTTCACCCATTCCTTTACTTTGAGTCTATAGGAGTCTTTGTGAGTTAAGTGAGTCTCTTGAAGGCTGCAGCTATTTGGAGTGTGTGTGTGTGTGTGTGTGTGTGTGTGTGTGTCTATGTGTGTGTTTTATCCATTCTGCCAGTCTATATCTTTTTAGTGGGGCATTGAGACCATTTACATTGAGTTAATAATGATATGATATGTAAGGTACTATTCTATTTATCCTACTGGTTGTTATCTGGTTGTCTTGTTTTATTTTCTCTATTGTGTTGATGTTCTATAAAGTCTTTGAATTTTATGATTTCCAGAACTTTTCAAATGGAGGATTGTGACCTGCTGTTTCAGTATTTAGGACTCCTTTGAGTATTTCCTGTAGACCCAGTCTAGTGGTGACAAATACCTTCAGTATTTGCTTGTCTATGAAGGACTTCATTTCTTCTTCATTTATAAAACTTAGTTTTGCAAGATACAAAATCCTTGGCTGACAGTTATTCTGTTTGAAGAGACTGAAGATGGGGCTCCACTTCTTTCTGGCTTGTAGGGTTTCTTCTGAGAAACCTGCTGTTAGTCTGATAGGTTTACCTTAGTAAGTTATTTGATGCTTTTGTCTTCCTTCTCTTAAATTTTTTCCTTTGCATTAAATTTGCATAGCCAGATGACTTTATTCTTTGGGGGTGACCTTTTTGCATTTAATTTTCTGGTGTTCTTTGGGCTTCTCATACTTGGATGTTTAGATAGCTGGCAAAGTCAGGGAAGGTTTCCTCCATTGTTCCCTCAAATAGGTTTTCCAATCCTGTTGCTCTCTCTTCTTCCTCAGGAATGCCTACAATTCTTAGGTTTGGATGTTTTATATAATCCCACATTTCTTAGAGACTTGTACTATTCTCTTGATTCTTTTCTTTATTGTTGCCTCATTGGGTTAATTCAAAAGCCTTGTCATTAAGTTCTGAGATGCTTTTCTCTGCTTGTTCTAGTCTACTGTTAAAACTTATCACCGCATTTTGTACTTCCTTCATTTCCAGAATTTCAGTGTTTTTTTTTTGTTGTTGTTGTTGTTTTTAAGGTGTCTATATCTTTGGGCGATTTTTCATCCATGTCCTGAATAGAGTTTTTCAAAATTTCTTTATTTTGGTTTTCAATTTTCTCCTGAAGTTCACTGACCAATTTTATCATCAACCTTTTACATTCTATGTCTGGAATTTCAACTGGGGAGTTTGTCAGTTGCCAGATGTAGCAGCTATGTGCTGTGTGCCTGCACTGATTCACGGCATCCTGAGTGTCTGGAGTGACTTGGAAAGTGTTGTTAGCTGGTGTTTGGGATCAGGCCTTCCCCAAAGCTGAGGTATTGTATCTTGGTTAGGGTTTATTGCTGAAGAGTTTGTGTGGTCTTTTGGTGGTGTTGGAGAACTCTGTTTTTTTCATACTGTCAGAATTATTTTTCTGGTTCCTTCTCATTTGAGTAGACAATTTCTTCTTACTTGAGGCTGGCAGGGCCTGACGTAGGCACTATGGTTTTCCCTTGGTTATATATAGCCTTTGTGTGGTGAGTTTCTCAGCTGCCAGATGTGGCAGCTCTGTGCTGTGTCTCTACACTGGTTCATGGCATCCTGTGTGTCTGGAGTGGCTTGGAAAGTGTTGTTAGCTGGCATTTGGGGTCAGGCCTTCCCCAAAGCTGAGGTATTGTATCCAAGGTGGTTGGTTGTACGTTGACCTCTGGCCAGGATATGGTACTTGTGGAAGAAAGCCAGCTGCGATGGTGGCTGTAGGTTGTCTCCTTGGCCAGTGTTGCTCCAGGTAAGTGTCTGCCAGCTTAGGCTGAGGGCAGGGCTCTTGGGATTTTCCAAGTTTTCTACCTGTTTTGAACCTTCTGGGGTATTGCAGGGGAAAGGAGATGAAGCACTCCACAAGTGTGTACTGTTAGCTGCCGCAGTGGGGATTAGGTGGGAGACCCAAGCCACTGGGGTAATGCTGTTGGGCAGATCAGGCCCAGAGGGTTCACAAGAGGAGTGAGAGGTTGCTATGGCAGCACATCCCACCCTGCCCCTCCTCGGTCTAAGGCAATCTGCAGTCTAAATGTCAAGGTGCAGTCAGCTTCAGGGTCTCAGGTGTTCTCAGGCAACCCACCCAAGCAGGAAACTGTCTGCAGCTGCAGAGTTTGCCCATGGGGCCTGTTCCCTCCCAAGGTGATGGGAAAGCAGCAGTTCCACCCTGCAAGGGTTGAGTTCCTGGGAAATGGCAGCTGGTGCTTCTCAAGACTTTTTTCCTGCACCACTTTATGACAGAGCAAAGCTGTGGGGAAGGCAGTTTGCCACGAGGGCCTGGAGTCCCACAAGGCCCAGGGAGCCCTGGAAGTTCATAGCAGGAGCACAGAACTCCTGAATTCCTATCACCCACCTTTCTCACTGTGTCCAGAGGCTGTGGTGGACTGTGGTGGTGCAGACAAGAGTCTGGCCACTTCTAGCACAAGGTGGTGGATTTTTTTCTTCTTCTTTGAGTGGCTGTTATCACTCCTTTGGAGACTTGTGGGGCATACTGCTGCATCTGTTTTTCTCTGGGTGCTAAGGATACTCTATCCTGGAAACTCTATCTTGGTTTACACTGTGGGAGAAATTCACTATAGCTTCCTCATGTTGGCCATCTTAATCCAGACCCTGGAGATGCCTTATTATCACATGTGATCTGGTCTCATGACTTCTCAGTTGTATATCTGCTAGGCCTCAGGTTTGTTTGCTTCAGAAATAAATGAAAAACCTTACAACATATAAATGCAAGGAAGCAAGTTTTTAGAACAGATTTCACGCTTTCCTGTGTGCTTCAAGACAGTTGTTTTAAATGTGTGTTCTGTTCAAATTCACATCAAGGCCATATTCAATTGTTTACCTGATGTATCTGTGAGTAGATTTAGATATTCTATTGTTGTCACCAGAAGGTGATATATCTAGACAACTTGGATGAATTTAGAGTCTATCATATTCGATGATCTATCACAGAAAGAAAGAACTGAGTATCACACGTTCTCACTCATAAGTGGACCCTGTACATTTATCATAATGCCTCAAGAAAAGGATTGGCAGTAGCAGGACACTCCCAATAACATCAATAAGCATACCTGATCCCAAACCAGGTGAAGTGGGGACCAATGGGAAGCCCAAACTTTCCCTGTCTGATGACTATTTATGCACCTAATTCTGAGTTGTGCCCCACATCTTTTTTTTAAAAAGCTGATGATGGTAGATGGGACAAGGTGGTTATAGTGGGGGTGGTGAGAAATAATTAGATTTGGAATCTATTTTTGAAGTAGAGATGATAAGATTTGCTGATAAACTTGTTGTGGGACTTGGGAGAAAAATGATCAAGGATTTTGGCCAGATCACCCAGAAGAATGGGGTTGCCAATTGCTGGGCTAGGAAAGACTGAGGTTGGGCAGATTTGGGAGGATCAGAAGTTCAACTTTGCTGATGGTGCTAGTAGGAGTCATCTCAGACACCAAGTGGAGACATTGAAAGGATGCATCTCTGGAGGTGATGAGAAGCTGAGCTATAAAGTGGAAGTGATGAGCATATCGACAGTGTTCAAAATAAGATGTAATTTGAGGCGCAATCGTAGGAGTAAGTTTCTTTTATGCATCGACTATGTACTAAGAATTAATATTTGTATTAATCAGAAAAGGAAAAAAATTTATGTAATGGTTAACAATGACAATTTTGGTTTGGCCTGGCTTTTCCTTTCCCGTGATGTGTGTGTGCGTACTGGATCATAAAAAAGGTCAGTCATGTAATTAATCATGTAATCAATGAGTAGTTCATTCTGTGTTGCATGATCTCATCTGAGTCACCACTGCATAACTTTAGATTTCTGGTACTCTCAATAGGGAGTAGAATCTATGAAACCTACTGAGCTATATCCAGAATACACAATTGAAGATTTACCCCCTTCTGAAGCTGTTTTAGAATTTTGAGCTTGGCGTCATATGTCCAAGTAGCTGCACTGAGTCATAACTGGAACTGCCAAAAATGTTTTCCTGTGATTTTGCTGTTTGTCACCTGCATTTAACCCTAGTTTTTCCATATTGTGCTTATAAGGAATTATATATTATCAATGCAGTCAAACTTATAAATTGTCAGTTGACATTATATTTAGAAAGCTTTTCAAGTAAATTTTCTAATATATATCTTTCTTTAAAAAAAGTTGAATACTGTCTACTCAATACCCTTTCCGTTTTTGTTTCTTTTCTTAAGCCTCACGGTTAGTGTCTCCTATACAACAAGTTGACCTTTACGTACAATTTGACTCGGTTCCAGAAACATATTTTCTCTGTTGTCCCTCAGCCTCTGGCCTTCCTGCTTCCTGTGGCTTTCTTAGTGTCACGCGGATTTCTTCCTTTCCACACCTTTGCTACCTGCTCCATTGTTTCTTTCCTTCTCTTCTGTCTCTCTCTCCAAGCTGCCCAGAGGAAGAAAAAGCCAATAAGGACAATGGTTTTCCAAAGCATCGCTCTCCCAGCTGTCCATAAAAGTCCTTCAGAGAAGATATATAACATCCCTTCTCTTGGAGAGAATAGCACCTTTTTCAGCCAAGGAGATTTTTTCAATTTAAATGTGCCTACAGTAACTGCTCAGGTTGCTTGTCTAAGTTTTTAGAAAATGGCTTTTCACAGAATTGGATACTATTTCAACCAGCAAGTTTGAAATAACCACAGTCAAATAACCACAGAGCCCTTTTAAACAAGAAACTAGACAGAAGCAAATATGCTTAATCAGAGATATGTGTCTTTGTCTTCAAATATATTTCACCTTCAGAAGAAGATTATGTTTATAATGTTAGCTATCATCACAAAAATTACTTGAAACTGATTTGACTGTAGAAAATAAATAAGTGATAAAAATGATGGTGGTAATATTTTTGACAAGTTTCATGTTGTTTGGCTCCTATGATTCTTTCCTCTGTTAATTCTCCTTCTTCTATTTTGATGTTCGTATTTCCTGGAGTCAGATGTGATAAATACAGTAGAGGATCTTAAGAGTAGCCATGTAGGTTAACTTTTTAAGGATTATCCAAACGTTAGTTGTTAATGGAGGAAGAAAATATTTATGCAAATTAACAGGAATTGGAGAAAGAAAGAACTCATCTGATGGAAGATGTAACTGCAAACAAAAGAAAGATTAAGGAACTAGAAGATAATTTGCTCTGCCGTCTGACAAGTACTCAGGGGTCCCTGGTGGAAGATGAGAGTCTCATTGTTGTGCTGAACAACACAAAAAGGACAGCTGAGGAGGTGACACAGAAGTTGGAAATTTCTGCCCAGACAGAAATTCAAATTAACTCAGCCCGGGAGGAATACAGACCTGGTGAGTTTGGTAATGAAAGACAAATGTCACAAGAAAATGAGGTGAGAAAAAAAATGAGAAATAAAGAAATGAATTGAAGTGAGGATGTTATATAAATGACTATGCAAAGTGGAGTGGCCATTCATGTTTTGCGTTATTTATTTTGGAAAATATTCCGTGAAATGGAGATGAAAAAATTCTATGATGGTATACATTTCCTGGGTGCTTATAATTCATGTTAGTTGGCAAATCCTTTAAGGTTCTCATGAACTAATTTTTAAGTTAGAAAGTAAAGAGGGAGAATTTAAAAAAAAGTCTGACTATAAATAAATGGAATTTGAGGAATTAGTGTAGCATTTGAGGACTGTTCACTGGTTGTTTATCATTTAGCAACAATATGCCAGTATTTTGTTTACAGTCTTTGCTTTAGGAGGGTAGTTTTCATGTCTCGTGGGAGATCTTTATCCTCAGCTACCAACTTTCAAATTGTTGTAGAAGAGAAACCTCCTAATAATTCAATTGGCTATCTTTTAGTAATTTATCATTTCTCCTGAAAAAAAAAAAAAATCAAAACACCTATTGGCATAGAGGGAGGAGCATTGTCTTGATGGCGATGGCTTGTTTTACAAACTTGAGGCCAACATTAGTCATGGCTTCTTTCTGGAAGTTAAGAATTGACTTAGGTCCCAAATGCCTACATCCTACATCACTTGCTGGGTGTTAAACATTCAGCTTTGAATTTCCTTTTGTTGTCTTTTCTATCTGTGATAAAACATAGTGACATATATTTATAAGGGGTCTGAAGACTCTAAAATGGGAAGTACCAATTGAGAAGCACAGAGAGCAGACTAATTAAACAAATTTTACGAGTAAGAATTAATTCTATTAATAAATGATCATTGCTCTGGATCCCATTGCTGAAAGCAGATAAGAAATAAAAATAGAAGTTGCTGTTTTTCTTTAGACTTCAGGCTGATCTCTTTGCTCCAGTCATTTATTTTCCACATGCAACCTTGCTCTTTGTCTTCCAGTTGCTACGCGGGGCAGCATTCTCTACTTTCTCATTACTGAGATGCGCTTGGTTAATGAGATGTATCAGACTTCGCTCCGCCAATTTCTGGGCTTATTTGACCTTTCCTTAGCCAGGTACGTCTGTACTCAGGAAGCCACGTTGAATTCTATATCTGTGGACTCAAATGATGACATTACATTTATAACTTCCTTTTCCTTTGTTAGAGCCTTTTTCTTTTTTGAATCTAAGATCGGCATAATTACCAATGTGCTAACATGTCATTCTGACTTGTCATTTTATGCCCAGAGAAAACTCTACCACCTATGTATCCATTTATTTGGTTCATCTGGTTTCATGGGTTTCTGTTAAACAGGAAAATTCCCAAGACATTGTTGTGAGTGATAATGTCCTGCAGGTAAAATTGATTCAGACAACATTGAGGATTCTGTTATGTTATTTCATGTTGAGAGAATGCTTGTTATTCTAGATTTAGGAGGCTTTCTCTTGATGTGTAAAAATAAGAAATTGTCCTCCAAAGTTACTTATTTTCCATTAAAGACGTTACTTTTGCAGACAATTGAAAAGGGCAGTGGGATAAGCCTGACTTAAATGTTCTCTTCCCTAGGTCTGTCAAGAGCCCAATTACAAGCAAGAGGATTGCGAATATCATTGAGCACATGACCTACGAGGTTTATAAGTATGCTGCCCGAGGGTTGTACGAGGAACACAAATTCCTGTTCACCTTGCTGCTTACGCTAAAGATTGACATTCAGAGGAACCAAGTCAAGCATGAAGAGTTTCTCACTCTTATTAAAGGTCAATATAACAATAGAAAGTATCATACACAGATGCAAGTGTAGGAATTATTGTGAAGGTTCTTTATAGTTTTTTTTCTTTTTTGGTTATAACAATTTCCCTGCATTTCATTTATGATTCTGTTTATGTAAGATATTTTTATTTGTTCATTTATTGAATGAATAATAATTATTTTTTGAGGACCTACTGTGTACTGGAGCATGGAATAGGCATTTGAGACAAGTCAGTGAATAAAAACCCTTGTAAAACATATATATATATATGTCACATATCTCACATATATATATGAGGAGAGTACAGAAAAGATAACAAAATAACAAGTGAATTACATAGAATGGGGGAAGCTAGTAAGTCCTATGGAAAACATGGAATAAGCCCTATGGAAAACATGGAACAGGGTGAGGGTTGTGGGGAGTTACATGGTATGTAGGGTTAGGGAGGCTTAAATCTTTAATAGAGTATTTAATGGGGTATCTAATAGGGTAGTCTTCCTACGAGACAGGCAGGTGGACCAAGACCTGAAGGAGCAGAGAGTGCTGGTCATGGGGAATATTTAGGGAAAGTGTGTTGAAGGTAGAGGAGATGGCCTCAGGGCCTCTTGTGGAAGTGAGGCTGGTGTGATGCAGATAAAGCAAATGAAGAGTGGAGTGGGGAAGGTCACTGTGCAGCTCATCCCGTGGATGATTTATTCTGTGTTGATTGAGGCATTGCTCACAGCCAGATCCCTGGGGCCACTGGAATAAGATAGCCCAGTGGAAGACTGAGAAACATAAATTTGTGATCACATTCTTGAACGTTGGGAAAAATATTTAAATCACTTTGTGTCTTCGTTCATGCTGCCATGACAAATTACCATAGACTGGATGGCTTATAAACAACAGAAATTTATTTTTCAGTTACAGTGACTGGAAGTTATAAATCAGAGTGCAGCAAGATTAGATTGTGGTGAGGGCCCTCTTCTGGGTGGTAGACAGTTGTCTTCTCACTGCATCCTCACATAGTGGGAAGCAGAGCAGAGGAACCATCTCCCTTGTAACTGTTCTAAGGAGGAACTCATTTGTGAGGGTTCCGCATTCATGATCTCATCTGATCTTAATCTTGCCCCAATGACTTTACCTCCCAATACAGTCACAATTGGGGCATAGGATTTTAACACATGAGTTTGGGGGAATACAACATTCAGTCCATAATGCTGTGAAGATGATGCTGGAGTCTAATGGCTTATCGTATATATCTCTTTTTTGTTTCCCCCCCCTTTTAAAATTTATATTTTATTTTAAAGATGTGTGGTACAATTCAGGATTAGGTATACAAATGGTCATTGTACAGGTAAAGCTTGGGCTAACCTTTGGTCCCCACTTCACCTGGTTTGAGGTCAGGTACTCATATTGATGTTGTGTCCCCCTCTCTCCCTCCCCTAGCAGTATCCTGCTACTGCCAATCCCTTTCTTATAGTATTATAGTGAATGTTCAGGGTCCACTTATGAGTGAGAACATGTGGTATGTGGTGCTCAGATCTTTGTTTCTGTGATAGATCACTGAGTATGATAAACTCTAAATACATCCAAGTTGCTGCAAAGTCCTTATGGTTTGTCCTTCTTTATGGCTGCGTAATATTCCATTGTGTCGTTTTCCTGATTTCAAGTGAGTCTGCCCATGTCCATTTCAGTAAAGAGGGTTGGGTGAGACACAGGTGATAAAATAACAACAACGATAATAACAAGAAGAA
>CAUYQG010159251.1:0-17282 GCA_963574415.1 Tarsius wallacei | reverse complement strand
ACAGGTATTTACTGCCATTAATCCCTTCCCCTATCCCTCCCCCCCCCATAGTTTCCCACCACTGTCAGTCATTTTCTTGTGGTAATACATTGGATGATCAAGGTCTACTATATGAGTGAGAACATGTGATACTCAGTTTTTCGTTTCTGTGAGAGGTCACTCAGTATTATAGACTCTAGTTTCATTCAGGTTGCTGCGAAATTCATGATTTCGTTCTTTTTTATGGCTGCGTAGTATTCCATTGTGTATATGTACCACATTTTTTTAATCCAGTGCTTTCTTTCATCTCCAGCTTACATTGCTACTTGGCTGATATCAGTGGTCTTGGGCTCTAGAAGTCCTCAGTAACAGGCAACCCTCAGAAGCCTGGGCTTCTGGCACCACTGAGACAACCACAGCTTCCTGGGATTCTGGTGCACCTCAGCACCATGCCTGCCATGGGACTTTCCCAGATAAATTCAACTACAAAGAATTTAATAAGTAGCTACTTCTTCAAAGGCCGGGTGTGGTGACTCATGCCTATAATCCCAATACTTTGAGAGGCTGAAGCAAGAGAATCACTGGAGACCAGGAACTCAAGGTTACAGTGAGCTATGATCATGTCACTGCATTCCAGCCTGGATGACAGAGTGAGACTCTGTTTCTATAAATAAATAAATAAATAAATAAATAAATAAATAAATAAATAAATAAATAAATAAAGTAGCCATGTCTTAAAATATGCAGAAGTCAATACATGACTACAAAGACCAAGAGAATTCAGGGAAACATGACATCACCAAATGGGCAAAATAAGGTGCCAGTGACCAATTCTAAAGAAATTAAGATTTATGAACTTTCTGGAAAATAATTCAAAATATCTGTTTTAAGGAAGCTCAGTGAATTTCAAGAAAATACAGAGAAACAATTCAACAAAATGAGGAAAATTATAAGTGACCAGAGTGATAAATTTAATGGAGAGAGTAAAATAATAATAATTTAAAAAATCAGACAGTAATCCAATACCAGAAAAATATGATAAATGAAATGAAAAATGTTGTAGAGACCATGAATAACAGAATTGATCAAGCAGAAGAAAACTTATGCATGTAGCAATTTTTACTTGGACCCCTCCAAAAATGATGTCCACCATAGCCCTGTCCTCCATTGACTAGCTGCCAATACTTAAGATTTTAAATCTGTAGCCTCAGTCAGACCCAGAATTTGAGACAATTCTAACAATGGTTGTAAGTATATACGAAACTGGGAGAATATTAGGCAAGATTTCCTTGAGGAAGGGACTTTTGACATCTGGATGATGAGTAGGAGAGAAAGCATATCCTTCAGAGAAATAACATGAACAAAGAACCATAAATAGAAGAGAAAATAGCAAACTTGAAACTTAAAGAAATCCAGCATGACTGAAGCATAAGTTAGGGAAAGAGTAGCCCAAGTTGAGGTTAAAGGTAGGCAGGTGCTAATAAGGTTTAGGATTTCTCAACCTCAGCACTATTGACATTTGGGGACAGATAATTATTTGTTGTTGTGGTACATCTTGTGCCTTGTAAAATGTTTAGCATCATATCCACTAGGTGTCGATAACACATCCCAGTACGAAAATAAAATGCATCTTCAGATACTAGCGCTTTGGGGGAAAATGCTCCAGGATTGAGAAACACTGTCTTGCTAGGCTACTGCAGGGGCTTGCAGGTCATATAAGAGTTTGGAGAGGAAAGTGTAAAAGATTACTATGATATGACTTGTTTTCTTTAATTAGAATTTTAGATTCAAGGGGTACAGTGTGTGTTTGCTACATGGGCATATTGTGTACTGGTGGAAGTTGAGCTTCTGGTGTTCCCATTTCACAAACAGTGAACATTGCTCCTGATAGGTAATTTTTGACCCTCACCCTTCTCTCTGCCTCCCTCTTTTGGTCCTCAGTCTCTATTTTTTCCATCTTTATGTCCATAAGTACCCATTGTTTAATGAGAATATGTGGCATTTTATTTTCTGTTTCTGAGTTAGTTTACTTGGGATAGTGGCCTCCAGCTCCATCCATGCTGCTGCAGCGGAAATGATTTCATTCTTTTTTGTGGCTGTCCAGTATTTCATGGTGTTTATATACCATAGTTTTACAATCCAGTCAACTGTTGATGGGTACTTAGGTTGGTTCCATGATTTTACTATTAATAATGCTGCAAAGAACATACAAGTGCAATTATCTTTGTTTATATAATCATTTCTTTTTTGGGAGGTCGACACCCAGTAGAAGAACTGTTGGGTCATATAGTAGTTCTATTTTTAGTTCTTTGTGAAGTCTCCATACTATTTTCCACAAAGGTTTAACTAGATGCTTTCTCACCAACAGTGTATGAGTGTTCCCTTTTCTCCACATCTATGCCAACGTCTATTGTTCTTTGACTTTTGAATGATAGCCATTCTGACTGGTGTAAAATAATATCTCATTGTGGCTTTAATTTGAATTTCTCTGATGGTTATTGATGTTGAGTGTTTTTTCATGTGTTTGTTGACTGCTTATATTTTTTCTTTTGAGAAGTGCCTGTTCGTGTCCTTTTCCCATCTTTTAATGAGGTTTTTTTTTCTTTTTGAGTTGTTTTGAGTTCTTTAGTAGTTCTCCTTGTAGAGATCTTTTGCTTCCCCAGTTAAATGTATTTCTAGGTATTTTATTTTATTTTTTATGGTTATTGTAAATGAGATTACACTCTTGCTTTGGTTCTCTGTTTGAACATTGTTGGCATATAAAAATGCTACTGATTTTTGCACATTGGTTTTGTATCCTGAAATTTTGCTGACCTGAATTTTTTTTTTAATCACTATATCCCTGAGTATATGCAGAGAGACAGATGGTAGTTTATTGTAAAAATCCACGGGAGGGATGATGAGGTTTGGATAGGAGTAGCGTCAGCAGGGTAGAGAAACACAGGTTTGAGAGATACTAGGTATAGAATGTAAGTAGTATTAATTATCTTTATGACCATTTTCAATATTCTATATGATCTGCTTTGTTGGTCTGATTCCTCTTAAGACTGTAAACTGTGCTGTTTGTTGTCTTACAACTTTTGACTTCAATTGATTGCATCTATTTTTTTTTTTTTCAGATTCAAGGACCTTCTTTGCTTATTACTCGTAGAGGGTAATTTTTAACTCTGCACTTTTTATTAAGATTGTCTGTGATCTGAAGGACATTGTTTGCATTTTCTCCTGAAGTGAAACTCAAATTAAACATGCCCCTTTTGATTAGCTACCTGTTTTTCCTGGGAGTAAGATTACTAGAAGCTTGTCAAAGTAGCTCCTATCATTCCATTGATCTTCATTTGGCAATGAAAACTCAGAAGAATTCCAAGTTTAAAGGAACAGATATCATTGTTGAGTTTTCTATAGTCTGAGCATCTGCTAAAGTCAACGTCTTTCAGTTATCACATAGAAAATGGTCTTTCAGTTATCACATAGAAAATTCAACAACAGTCAGAATATATTTATTGCCCTATTTAGTAGGTTTCAGTGCAATCTCGTTTTGCCCACCCTCACACAGTACAAGACTTTTTCCATTAGTAAAAGAAGGAACAAAAGGTCATAACTTCCCTGCATCTTCTATCCACTAATTAGAGAGACCCTTTAGTAGGGAACATAATTGGGTTGTTACTGAATTTTTTTATAAAATAAAAAATATACAATTTCATTCTTGCTGGTTTTTCTGTGAATGAGACACAGATCATCAATGGATGTTCAAAAAGTAGTAAGACTATTACTGATTTTTTTTTTTAAAGTGAGATTCCTGCACCAAGGATTCTATTAATATCTTCATATTTAAAAACTTTCTTGACTAGGTAGACATTTGGGATATGCTCCTTATCCAAAGCCATTCTAAATACTCAGTTTTACAATAGTGAACCATATTCAATGGCTCAGGAAATAACATTGGCACTGAAACAAAAACTCTTTCCTTCAGCAAGGACACTGAGGTTTCCCTAATGCAAATAATGTTTCAGGATCAATGTAAAAAGACTCCTTCAAAAAGATCTGTGGGTATCCACATACAGTAACAAAAACAATAATACCTATTATAACCTACAGCTGTAGATACACATATGGATGAAGACATCCAAATCTAACCTCAAGGCACTGAGAACTACTACTTCATGAAGACATGTTTTTATTTGTGGTGAAGTTTGCTGCTAAATTGTATTGCAAATCCCAACCTTCCTTTTTCATTTCTTGTTTCTCCTGCACAATGACAAGACTAGGCAACAAAGTGAGATCTTGTTTCTACAAAAAAAGTCAAAAAATTAGCCGGATGTGGTGGTGCACACCTGTTGTCTCAGCTACTTGGGAGGCTGAGGCAGAAAGATCTCCTGAGCCCAGAATGTAGAGGCTGTGATAGCCATGAGTATGCCACCATACTCCAGCCTGGGCAATACAGTGAGACTTCAACTCAAAAAAAAAAAATTGGAGTCTAAACAAATTTTCTCAATTGTCAAAACTTCAAGCTTCCTGTTAATACCTATCTGTGAATCACAGATTCTGAAAATAGAATCCCTACTTTCTTAGACAAAGAAGGCCGAGGGCTTAGTGGTGCAGTGTGCCTCATGCTGAGTTCATATTTTGATCCCAGCAAGTGTAATCAATAACCATACATTTAATAAGAAAAAGACTGAACAAATATGTAGGGTAACAGCATGAATCCTCTGTGCTTAGCATCCTTTCCTGGTACTGAGAGAAAAATCATACCTCAGAACTGACAATAGTGAAGTGAAAGGAAAGAAAACTTAAGGGCAACCATCTTCATGTCATAATATGTAGTAGAGAAGTACTACATACAGTTACAAGTAAGTATAAATAAATATTATGTTTTTTCTCTATAAGTCTCTTTTTCAATGAAAATATATTAATTTTATTGCAAAACATACAATGAATTCTATTTTGAAAAAATAGAAATATTTAGCAAATCTATGTGAGTTGAGAAGCTATTTCAGGTTTAATTTGTATTTTTACACAATTGTGTATCCATATATTGATGACTTTTGGCTTGAAGTGCCAAAAATGTACATGCTCTTGGTTAAGTACAGAGACACGAATACTATACTATAGCATTCAAATGCGATGTTGTTGTTATTATTATTATTGGTGAGGAAAGAATTTTGCAACACAGTAGAGCTAATTAGAAGTAAGAAACACAAGCTGGGTGCAGTGGCACACACCGGTAGTCACAGCTACTCGGTAGGCTGAAGCAGGAAGATCACTTGATCCCAGGAGTTTGAGTCCAGACTGGGCAACATAGGAAGACTTTATCTCCATGAAAAGAAAAAAAAAAAAGAACCACAGTATGCCTGCACTCGGCCTCATAGCACATAACATTATATGAGTATTTTTCTACAGTACTTCATTGTGCAAATAACAAAAATGGATGGCTTTTTTGTTTTATTTTGCTTTAAAATGACTCATTTACAAGTATGGGCCAGGCACAGTGGCTCATGCCTATAATCTCAGTACTTTGAGAGGTTGAAGCAGGAGAAGTGCTTGAGCCCAGGTGTTTCAGACCAGCCTGGGCAACATAGTGAGACCTCATCTCTACAAGAAAAACCACTCATTTAGTCATTCAATATATAGCTATGCAGCACCTAAAAAAAGGCCAGGTGATTGTTTTTAGGTGTTCCGCACCAGGAAACACTTCTCTGCACATGTGGTTCATTGTGTTGTTGCAAGTGGAAATTTTTCATGTATTTTTTAGCTTTTCGGTCATTGCTTTCTTTTATTTATTTCTTTTACTTTTTATTTTTAATATTTTCAATATGTGTTCTTGCTCTGTGGCCCAGGTCAAAGTGCAGTGGTTCGATCATAGCTCACTGTAGCCTTGAACCCCTGAGTTCAAGCAATCCACTCACCTCAGGCCCCCGAGTTCCTGGGATCACTGGAGCACACAACCATGTCTGAATAATTTCTTAATTTTTTTGTAGGGACGAGGTTGCACTATGTTGCCCTGGCTGGTCTCAAACTCCTGGTCCCAAACTCCTGGTCTCAAATGATCCTCTCACCTTGACCTCCCAAAGTACTGGAATTATAGGCATGAATCACCACATCCGGTTTCTATTGTAGCTTTCTTTTTCATCATCCTGCTGAACTCTTGACAAATTCCCCAATAATCTTAACTTTGAACAAAATCTAATGAATATACCCCTGTCCTCACCTAGACTGGCCTCACAGTAGCATTTAACAAAATGTTTGTTTCCTCTCAAAACCTGTTCCTCTCTTGCTTTCCTCATTTCCTGTTTCTTTCTGGCTATACATTTTCATATGTTGCCTCCTCCACCTCTAAATACTGGAGTTCCTGTCACTGGGATTTTGGCTTCACGTTTCTCTTCTTCCTAGAAAACCTCATCGACTCCTGGGCTTTACAAACCATCAATATATTGCTCTTAAATGTCATCTTCCTTGAGATTCAATTGCTTAATCAACATCTTTACTTGCATGTTTCTATAGACTGTATGTTGGTGCCCCAGATTTATATGTTGAAATCCTAATGTGATGATATTAGGAGGTGGAGCCTTTGGTAGGTGTTTAGGTTATGAGGGCTCTGCCCTCATGATATGGTGTTAGTGCCCTCATTAAAGAGACCCAAGAGAATTCCCTTACTCCTTCTGCCATGTGAGGACACAGCAAGAAGATAGTTGTTGGCAGGGTGCAGTGGCTCACACCTGTAATCCCAGCATTTTAGGAGGCCGAGGAGGAAGGATTGCTTGAGCCCAAGAGTTCAAGACCAGTCCAGGAAACATAGCGAGACTTCATCTCTAAAAATAAATAAAAGTAAATTAGCCAGGCATGATGGCACACGCCTGTAGTCCTACCTTCTCGGGAGGCTGAGACAGAAGGATCACCTGAACCAGGAGGACAGCCTGCAGTGAGCTGTGATTATGCCACTATACTCCAGCCTGGGGAACAGAGTGAAACCCTGATTCAAAAAAAAAATAGCTGTCTATCAACCAGAAGTTGGGACTCCTCAGACACCTTGATCTTAAACGTCCCAATCGTCAAAACTATGAGAAATAAATTAATTTTGTTTACAAACCACACAGTCTGTGATACCCTGTTATAGCAGCCCAAACAGATTAAGACCTCACACCTAACAAGGACAAATAGAAACTTCTGATTTTCCTCACGAAAGCTGTGAGGGAATGGCTTTTTCCACACCATCAAGTACCACTGTTATCTGCCTAACAACTAAGTCAAAAATCTAGTTGTAGTTTTTTAGTCTCTTCCCCTTATATTCAACGCATCAACAATAGTTTGTGTCAGGCTTCCGCATCTAGAATACACTCTAAGTTGAGCGTGGTGGTGCACTCCTGTAGCTCCAGCTACTCAAGAGGTGAGGCAGGAGAATCGCTTGAGCCCAGGAGTTTGAGACCAGCTAGACAACACAGTGAGACTCTGTCTCATTAAAAACAAAATAAAACAAAACAAAAAAACAAAAAAAAACATTGATCCTGTCAGCTAAAAACAATGAAACTTAAAAAAAAAAACACCTTAAATATTTTCATTGTTATTTATCTCCACCCTGGTCTGAGCCACCATGATTTCTCACATTAGCCACCTAGATGGTCTATTCATTTCCACTCTGATTCTCACATTCTCCAATGGAACTAAAGGAATCTTTCAGAAATGAGTTCTGACCCTGTTATTACCCTGTTTAGAACAGATTCGCGGCTCCCCATTTTTTTCTTGGGACAAAGTTGAATGACCTTGACAAGGGCATGCTTGCTTTTCAAATGGGATTGCTGCCTTTTGAAAAACATTTTCCCAGATTGTCACATGTCTCAGTCATCTCAATCATACCATTCATATCCTAGCTCAAATGTCACCTCCTTAGAGCATCTCTCTGACCTCCATCTAGAATAGTCCACTCCAGCCATCCCCTGTCCCAAGCCATTCTGTGTTCTACTACTCTGTTTTATTATCTTCTTGACACCACTATTTGCAGCTATTTCTTCTATTTTTAAAATTTACTTGTTTATAGTTGTCTCACTCACACAGAATGTGAGTATTACAGAAATCTTGTTCATCTTGCTAGAAATCCCGTGTCTAAAAAGAACTTGGCACAAAGTAAGGGCTCATCAAATATTTGTTGAATGAATGACATTCTAGGAATGCTGGATCCTGAGACCTTATCACCAGACAAAAAACTACATGTTTTGGATGATGTGGCCACCCAACTTCAGAATGAAATTTTTAAAAAAATGAGCTTTTGAGGCCTCTTTCAGTTGTGTTTCTGGTCTATCAGAGACACACAAGTTGGATTTTATTGCCACAATGAAAGGAAGTGGTAGTTCTTCGTGTATAACTTGGAATGCAGTTCTTGCCATTAGAAACGAAAGTCTGAAAGTCTGGCAGAATTCAAGTAGCCCACTTTTTTCTTTTGCTTGCTTGATCATTTAGAAATGCTGGGCAAATCTTGTCATTGCTGATGAATACTGCCTAAGAGACAGTTAAGGCCCATAGTGAGGTGAGCTTTTAATGGAAGGGTTTTATGCAAGGTGGAATATGTCTCCTTGATGCATGATAGTACTGGACTCACTAATGCAGGCTCTGAGACCTGGAGTCCAGGAGTAATTTGTTCAAATGAAATAAAGCCTATTAGTCTTGCCAGTATTCACCTGCTCTGTTGTTTAACACCAACCAGATGATGTAATCTGTCCCTTTCTTGTTTACAGGGATCTTTCTAAAGAGGCAATCAAACACAGTACAAAGAGTTCAGTGTTGCTAGGAATAATGAGGCTACTGCCTGGATCTTATTATATCACTCACAGGAATTCAGTGCTAGAGGAGAGTAAAGATAAAGAAGAAAGCTATCCCCTTTAAACAGATGAACCAAAGGGACTTTTTTACACTGTTCCTAAATTTTAGTGAATTAAAACAAATTGTTGTAAACTGAATAATGGTTCCAAAGGTATCTATATTCCTGAAACTTGTCAATGCTACTTATACAGGTGGTCCCTGATTTATCATGGTTAAATTTGGAATTTTTCTACTTCATGATGGTATAAAAGTTATAGGCATTCAGTAGAAACTGTACTTCGAGTACACATATGATATAGTTTGAATGTCTCCTTGGAAACTCATGTTGAAATTTAATCCTCAAGGTGGCAGTATTGAGATGTGGGGCCTTGAGTAAGGAGGGCTCTGCTCTCATGAATGGATTAATCCACACATGGATTAATAGATTGATAGGTTAATAAATTAATGGGTTATCATGGAAGTGGGACTGGTAGTTTTAAATGAAGAGGAAGAGAGATCTGAGCTAGCACCCTCACCAAGTGATGCTCTGTACTGCTTTGGGATGCTGCAGAGAGTCCTCAGCAGCAAGAAGGCCATCACCAGATACGGCCTCTTGACCTTGGACTTCTTGGCCTCTGTAACTGTAAGAAATAAAGTCTTTTTCTTGTAAGTTACCCAGTTTCAGAAATTCTGTTACAATCAACAGAAAATGAACCAAGACACCACACAATTATTTGGTTTTTCATTTTCAGGACAGTATTCAATAGATTACGTGAAATATTTAACACTTTTTTTTATAAATTATGTTTTGTGTTAGATAATTTTGCCTAACTGTAGGCTAACATAAGTGTTCTACGCACATATAAGGTTGCGTAGGTGAAGCTATGATGTTTAAGTGTATTAGATGCATTTTAAACTTACTGTATTTTCAGTAGAGGATGGATTTATTGGGATGCAACTCTATTAAAAATCAAGAAGCATCTGTATAGAAAAAGGGACTTTGCAGGTGTGATTCAATTAAGGATCTTGAGATGGGAGGATTAGCCTGGATTATCCAGGTGGGCCCTAAATGTAATCACAAGAGTCCTTGCAGCAGGGAGACAAGTAGATTTGACTTCAGATGAAAAGGAAGAGATATGATAATGGAAGCAAGAGGTTGGAGTGATGCAAAGAAGGGGTCATGGGCCAAGGAACACAAATGGCTTCTGGAAACTAGAAAAGGCAGGGAAATGGATTCTTCCCTGAAGCTACTAGAGGAACCATCCCTACTGAAACTGATTTTGGATATCTGTTCTCCAGAGCTGTAAGCAAATAAGGCTGTGTTGTTTTAAGCTGCTAAATTTATGTTAATATGTTACACCAAACATAGGAAACCAATATACAAAAAAAAAAAGATTCTTTAAATATACATGACCTTAATTGTCAGTGGTCCATATTTGCATTTCTTATTTTGTGCATTTCCTTAGTCATTTGTACACATCTTATCAATGATTAAGGCATAATTGACTTATAGTAAATTGCACATATTAAAGTGTGTTATTTGGTAAATTTTGACATATGAATATACTGTGAAACTATAACCACAAGGTAGATAATAAACATATCCATCACTCCAAAAGTTTTCCTTATGCCTATTGATAACTCTGCCCCTTTATGGCCCTTCTAATAATCCCCTTCCCCAGCAACCACTGATCTTATTTCTGTCACTATAGAATAATTTACATATTTAAGGATTTAATATAACTAGAATAATACAGTATGCATTCTTTTTTGCCTTTCATAAATCTTTTCAGATTTAGTCATATTGTTTTGTCTACCAATAGTTTATTTCTGTTTATTGTTGAGTATCATCCTCTACTGTTTGGCTATACCATGGTCTGTTTATTCATTCACCTGTTGAAGGATATTTGAGTTGCTTTCAATTTGGGAGTATTGTAAATAAAGCTGCTATGAACATTCATGTACAAGTTTTTATATGGAAATAGGTTTACATTTCTCTGAGGTCAATAACTAGGATTGAAATGACTAGATCACCTAGTATGTGTATTAAGAAACTGCCAACTTGTTTTTCAAGTGCTTGACAATTTTACATACTCACTAGTAGTATATGAGAGTTCCAACTGTCCCACATCTTCATCAATGCTTGGTATGGTCAATCTTCTTAATTTTAGCCATTCTAAAAGGTGTCTAGCCATTTCCAATAGTGGTTGCTGTTTTTTCTTACATTTTCTTTGTGATTAATGATGTTGAACATCTTTTCATGTGTTTATTTGCCATTGGTGTATATTCTTTGGTGAAGTGACTTTTAATACTGAGTTTGAGAGTTCTTTGTATATTCTGGACATAATCTTTGATCAGACATATGCTTTGCAAATATTTTCTCCCAGTCTGTGGAGTATCTTTTCATTCTCTATACTTTGTCTTTCAAAAAGCTGGTTTTAAATTTTGAAAAAATACAGTTTATCAATTTGTTCTTTTATGGATCATGCTTTTGGTGTTGTACTAAGAAATTTTTGCCTAGTTGCAAAACACAATGGTTTTCTCCTACATTTCTTATAGAAGTTTTATAGTTGCATGTTTTATGTTTAGCCTTATTCCAGTCAAGCTTTACATGTGGAGCAGGGTATGAATTAAAATATAGTTTGTCTCAATTGTTCCAACATTTGTCCGAAATATCCTTTCTCTGCTAAATTGACCTTACAGTTTTATCATAATCAGTTTTTCATATATGTGTCTATTTCTTGACTCTCTCTTCTGTTGAATTTCTCTATTTGTCTATCTTGATTAATACTACACTGTTTTGATTACTGTAGATGTATAATACATCTTGAAATTGGGTAGTGTTAATGCTTCAACTTTGTTCTTTTTCAAAATCATTTATTTGCTATTCTAGGTCCTTTGAATTTCTCTTTAAATTTTAGGAACAACTTGTCATTTTCTATAGAAAAGTCTGATGGATTTTGAGTGATATTGCAATGAATCTTTAGCCCAATTTGGGAAGAATTAATATCTTAACAATATTAAGTCCTGTGACCCATGAACATGGTATACCTACTCTTACTTGGATCTGTAATTTTGTTAAGCAATGCTTTGTAGTCTTATGTAGAAATATTTCATATATTTTTATCCCTAAGTGTTCCTTTTTATAAAATGCTAATGTAAATAGCTTAAAATTCCTTTCTTGTAAGGCAGCCTACTGCATGTGCAGGTGTGATCTGACTTTCTTTGTGTCACCCTGTGGGAATTGCTAGTACACTTGCTACTATTATTGCTCAGAATAATAAACAAACTGCCCTTTCTTTCATACATAGGAGTCTTATGTCTTCTATCAGTATTCATGAAATTTTGGCATACAACTTGTTAGCTTTCAAGTATGGTAAAATATACTTTCACAGTTTTTGACAGGCACTCTAACCAATGCCCTGTAGATCTTTAGTTTTTTCAGTCTGTCTGGTAGGAACAGGCACTATTACCAACCTCATTTGTACATAGATAACTGTTGCCTCTAATCCTTGTGGTCTTTTTTTCCCTGGCCTTGGGTAGTTTCCTTACATGCGTGTTCTGGTCAGTGTTTACCTAAATTCTTGAAGGCACATCCTCACATATTTCCTGAGTTCTCTCTCTTTCCTCTGATACTCTGCCCTGCCCATTCTCGTTACCGTGGTCTCCCCTGGCTCTCAACTATGTTTTTTCAACTTGGAAAGTCTTCCAAGTTCAGTTTAGGTGTGCTTTCCCTGTGCCATTGTCTGAAAATTGTCTCAGAGCATTATGCTGAGGTAATTATGGGGTTCATCTGATTTGTTTCCCAACTCTCAGTAATCATTACTCTATTATCTGATATTTGGTGTCTTGAAAGCTGTTGCTGTATATATTTTGTCTATTTTTTGGTTGTTCCAGGTTGTAAGGAATATTTGCTCCTTGTTACTCCATCTTGACCAGTTGTGGAAGTCCCACTAATTTTCTATGTTGTCATTTTAAACTCCATTTTCTGTCTTATATTCATTTATTTTTTAACCTTTTAATTTTGATCATTTTATTTTGGTTTTTATGTAATTAGATCTATTGATAAATTTTTTAGAAATTACTATTATTGATTTTAAACTTGGAAGTTGTTTCTACAATCCAGATCAATTAGATATTCACTTACTATTCTGAGTTTTTGCTTACGGTTTGGTTTTTTTTTTTTTCATTTTCAATTATGAATTAATTTTATGGTAGGATTTGAGTCTCTAATTTCTTTTTCTCCCCAAATATTCAATTTTACTAAACTTTTTTGGTATAATATATCATTTTACTTGTAATAGTTCCTTTATAATATTTTAAGATTTTACATATTTTAGGATTCATTTAATCGCCACTTATTTTTCTTTTGACCTGTACATTTCAATGCTTGTAGCTTAAAATATATTCTAATATCTGAACAGATGAGCTTAGCCTCAATACTCATTTTGAAATATAAATATTATTTTTTACTTATTGTTGTTAGTTTTTGAGTCAGGGTCTTACTCTGTTGCCCAGGTTTGAGTGCAGTGGCATGATCATGGCTTACCACATCCTTGTATTCCAAGACTCCAGTGATTCTCTTGCCTCAGCCTCCCCCGAGTAGCTGGGCTCAAGTGATCCTCCTGCCTTGGCCTCCCAAAGTGCTGGGATTACAGGCATGAACTACCATGCTTAGCCACTTATTTTGAACCTTAGACTGTTTTATCAAGACCTCTCTGCTCCTTCCCTCTCAAAATTAATTCCAATAGAATTTTGTTGAAATAAATAAACACCATTTGAATACTTGGCCTGTCCTTTAGGAATATGATATTTCATTTCAATTTTTAAGAGTTTTTTTATATCTCTCATTATAGAGCCAAATTAATCAAATGTTTATGCTTCCTTTTTCTTTGAAATCACAGTAGAGTTTAACATCAGTGACAATCTCTTCTTTTAGGGAAATTATTTTGCTAGTGTTTAGGGTCTTAACATCTCCTCATAATTATCCATTTTGATTCCTCTTTCTTGTTCCTTCCCAAATAGGAGCCCTGGGATCCCCTGTAATCGTAAGATTTCATCTTTCTCCTTACTCTTTCCCTTCATATGTTCCTCTCTTTGTAGAGAACCCTCCAAGTTGTCACAGAACCAGACTCTCTTTGCAGAGCTTCTGTCAAGTAAGGCTTGTGTTCAACCTTCCCAAAGTAGCAAACATGGCTTTGAATACTCTGGGCAATTGCCCCTCCCTTTTATGTGTTCCGTGTCCCTCAGCTTAATCCTCTTAAAGGCACTCACATCAGCCAAGATGCAGCAAATCATCCAGAAGAAGAATATTTTATCTATTATTATATTATAAATATTGACATTTTAGCAGGTAACTGTCATCTCAATCACTCCTTTTCCAAAAATGAATAACCCTGTGGAACTTTCCAACAGTATTATGGGCAGGCAGAGAAGGTATGTGGATGCTGTAATATTTTCATAACAACACCCATTCTGGATTTATACCAATCAGGGCCAATCAGAAGACAGAAACTGCTTAGTAATTTGAATGTGAGAGTTGAATATAAATAATTATTAACTATAACAGAAGCTTGAAGTAACAAAAAACAGGCTAGTAAGAAGTAAAGCAGCTGGGCACAGTGGCTCATGCCTGTAATCCCAGTGCACTGGGAAGCAGAGATGGGAGGATCACTTGACCAGAAGTTCAAGACCAGTCTGGGAAACATAGTAACGCTCTACCTTACAAAAATAAAAATAAAAAAGAAGCCGGGTGTTTTGGTGCATGCCTGTAAACCCAGCTACTGGGACTGATGTGGGAAGATTGCTCGAATCCGAGAGTTCAGGGCTAAGCTATGATTGTGTCAATGCACTCCAGCCTGAAACAGCTTCATTTCTCCACCCACAACTGAGATCCAGAACCTGTTGGAGGGCATAGCTGTGGTTCCTCGGATGGCAGAGGAGTTGTTATGCTGCCCTGTCTGAACTCATTGAAAATTCTTTCAAAACCTTCCAAAAACCAGTGAGTGCCCTTAAGGTGCTGGGGAAGACTGAAGATGGGCAGGTGCTCTGCTAGAGGCACTCAGGACTTGGTGGCCGGAGAGTTCATCTGCAGTACAGGAGTCTGGTGCTAGTGAACCCATGTCCAGTTCAGAAGTCTAATGCTGAAGTTTCCACATGAGCTTGTAGAAAGAGGCACATTGAAAGCAGGACAAAGCCTCCTTTCTCTTACAATGTCACCCTAGTGCCCCCTACTGACAAAGCTTAACATTTGAACGGTAGGGGGAAAAAACATATTTAAAGAAGCCAGCTCCATTTTCACAGAGCAGCCAAAAAGGGTGAGTTTAGAGCTAGAGGCAATAAGCTGATAACTAGCAGATTTGTTTACAAAATTCTCACACTAGCATATAGGTAGCTTCAATTATTCCATTAAACAGTGGGCATCTTATTTGAATCCTGTCAATTATTTTGCTTCATTGTAAGAGCCAAGATTGTTTACTAATAGATGAATTCCAATGCTTGTTAGAAATTTCCATTGCCTATTCTTATGACATGCTGTCTAGGTGCTAAATACAACAGTCAGAGTAGACATTGTAGCTCAGTGGTTGAGCAGACTTTGGAGCAGAGCTCTTAGGTCTGAATGTGTTTTTGCCACATAGTGGCTGTGTGACCCTGAGCAATTATTTACTCTGTCTTTGCCTTGGTTTCCTCATCTATAAGACAAGAACAATAATAATACTACTGCACTCCAGCCTGGGTAACAGAAAAAGACCCTTTCTCTAGGAAAAACAACAACTACAACAACAACAAATGCTCAAAATATCACTTTCTGATCACCAAGTAACATTAACATATTAATGCAGGAAATTCATGCTTCATATGCAGAAACATTTTTCCATTGTACCACTGCAATCATTTTTCTTTCTTACTTTACTTATTTCTTTACAATTTTCTTTCTTTATTTTTTTAAATATACTTTGTTATACAATTTTCTTCATTGCTTACCCATCTTTGTTTGGAACTGTTAAATTAAGTTTAGCCTAAAGCTGTCTCCTTACATATTTTAAACGTGGCCTAAAAATTTCTCCTACATAGTGAACTGTAACCTAATCCAATGTGTAAACAGAATGTAACCTACTCTTGTGTCAATACTGAGTACTGACCAAAGGTAGCTCTTTAAACTGTGTTCAAATAAGGAAAATGCCAACCTACAATTAATCCAGCTGTTTATGTACCTCACTTTCTTCTGCATGTCACTTTCCTTTTTCTGCCCATAATTTCTCTCCCAGCAGGCAGTAGCACCATATAGTCTCTCTGAAGAAATTATGACAGGTTTGGGGACACTGATTTTCAAATTGTTCTTTGCCCAATTAAGCCCTGTGATATTTAATTTGTCTAAAGTTTTTATTTTCAAGTTGAATGATGAGGAGAAAAGAAAAAATTTAAAAAACTAAAAGTTTTTCTCTGAACAGAATTCATTATATAACACTAGGCAAAAACAAGGATTAAATATGAAGGACAGCCAGAAATAGATTAAGGACCAGGACACAGTGGCAATGAAAGGATCACACAGAGCAGGATGGTGAGAGCTTCTGGGATCCCCCCAATATCCTAAAGCACACCTCTAAGGTGTATCTAAGGTGCACTGCTTTTGTTGGCAATAATTGTACTTTTCAAAGGTTTATGCTAGAATCTGTATTTAGAATATCATGTTTTCTGCACAGTTTTAAAAAGGTTGTATTGCATTTTTAGGATGTCAGTGTATATTTTTTCTATATAAATAGCAAGCAGAGTATGTCAAAATAATTTTGTTTTGTTGTTGTTTTTAAAAATTTTGGATATGAAAACTCCAAAATCTCTCTAAGGGGAAAATGTTAAGTTTAGGGAAAACTTGAGAATATACCTGGCCTATAAAACACAAAGGTTTGCTATATTATCCACCTGAGTCATTAACTGTGTCAGTAGTTGTATTCTGTCATTCATTCATTCATTTACCCCTTCCTAAAATACATATATAGTCTTTGAGTCAGTGTCTCACTCTGTTGCCCAGGTGGAGTGCAGCGGAATGCTAAGAACCACTGCAGCCTCCACCTACTGGGCTCAGGCAATCCTTCTGCCTCAGCCTTCCAAGTAGAGTAGCTGGAACTACAGGCACAGGCTACCACGCCTGACTTATTTTTTAATTTATTGTAGGGATGAGGTCTCGCCAAGTTGCCCGGGCTGGTCTCAGGCAATCCTCTCACTTCGGCTTCCCAAAGTGCTGGGATTACAGGCTTGAGCCACTGCTCTCAGCCTCCTAAAATATTTTGAATTCCTACTACTGCTAGCCTTTGGGGAGACAATAACGAAATATGATCTCTTTTTCGTTTTTTTTTTTTTTTTTTGAGTTGGCGTCTCACTCCGTCGCCCCCACTGGAGTGCAGTGGCCGCGCCCGGCCCCCGCAGCCACGACCTGCTGGGCTCCGGAGATCCTTCCGCCTCAGCCTTCCAATAAGCTGGAACCAAAGGTGCGCGCTACCACACCCGGCTAATTTATT
>CAUYQG010159247.1:0-28658 GCA_963574415.1 Tarsius wallacei | reverse complement strand
AGATGGAACTATAGGTGCGTGCTACCATGCCCGGCTAATTTTTTGATTTATTGTAGAGATGAGGTCTCACCAAGTTGCCCAGGCAGGTCTTGAACCCGTGGGCTCAGGCAATCCACTCACCTCAGCTTCCCAAGGTGCAGGATTACAGGCTGAGCCACCGAGCCCGGCTGGAGGTCATGCTGTTTTTGGTCAAGTGCATTGCCATGGTAGAAGAACCAGTAGCCTGTTTGCCACAACTCGGGATGTTTCTTCTGCAAATCATGATGCAACCTTCTCAAAACTTCCAGATAAAAACTTTGGTTGACCGTTTGATCCAGATGAACAAATTCCGAGTGTACTACAAGGGCCCGCCCTCCAAAAGTTAATTCTGTTTTTTTCTGGGTACCCCTTGTACACACCCCTCTTAGGATTAGGGCCCGGGGGGATTAACCTTATAGACAGGTCACCCTTGGCAGGTCCAGGGTGTATAATCTGAACAGCAGATTTGAGGAGAGTTAATCTTGGGCAAGGTGCGGAGAAGCAGATTACCACAGCACACAAGAAAGGAGATGTTGGCCACGAGGCGAGTGCCTCCCCATGGCATGCCTGGACTCAGGGCAGCTGCGTGGCTGGGTGCAGTGACAGGGCAGAGGCGGGGTAGACCTGGTGTGAGCCCCTGTGAGCCTGAACATGCAGGAGCCAGGCGAATGCTGTCCAGTGGGGCCAGCATGTGCTTGCAATGAGCTCGCCTGGAGATGGGAGGACCCTCAGTTTGTTCTCCGCTAAGTGGAGGCACTGCCCGGACATGGCCGACACAAAGGCCCATGAGGGCCTGGCAGGCCATATAAATCTCGTGGGAGTAGAGTAGGGAGTGGAGGGACTGTGGCAAGCTGGGAGTTGGCACCCACCCTGGAGGGTGTTCACATCCTCCCCTAGTCATTCCTGCATAGATTCGTGAGCCAGCATTCAGGGCTCCTGGATTGACAAGAGGGGTCTGAAGTCTGAACTTGCATGTGAACTCTCAGGACTTTAAATGAAGCTGATTCCGTTGCACAGTGTAGACCCAGAAAGCCAACCCAGGGCGTGTTTGGCCCACGGCCCTGGGCTTGCAATTTCTGGGACAAAGTCCTCCCGCCTGGCCACTGGCTACTTTGCTGTGTGAGGGTGTGGGGAGGAGGAGGCTGGGGATGAAGAGGGCGGTGGGGTGGAGTGGGGTGGAAGCTGTGGACCTCGCCATGACCAGACTGGTGGGTAGGCTGGAGCCTTCGGGATGGCTAGGATGGTGCACAGGCAGGAGGGCAGTGGGGAGGAGTCCTAGCTGCGGACTGTGCAGGCAGGAAAGTGCAGAGATCAGGCAGGCAGCAGGGTGGCATGGGCAGGGTGAGCTGTGGACCTGACTGAGGCACTCCCCCTCTTCCGAAGCCACACCTAGGAGGGGTGTTGTGGCCACCATGGAGGCTCTGCCATGAGGCATCCAGCCTGGTCACCTGTGGCTGCAGCTGGGGACAGGCCTGCCCCGGGAAAAGGTAGGAGCTAGACTCAGACAGGCGGGTTGGCTCTTTCCTTTGTTGCTTGTGGCCATGCTACTGGGGCAAGGCGCTTAACTTTGGGGACCTGGTTTGTTCATTTAGGGTTGGTGGCAGCTCCACCTCAGAGGGCTATGGTGAGGATGGAATGAAGCTGAGGCAGCATGTGATGGGCTCAGAGCAGGAGCTGGCACTTGTGTTGGGACCTGGTATGTGCATTAGAACTGTGAGATGGTGGTGACCTCAGAGGTGGAATACAACAGAGCTCACAGCAGGGATGGTGACCAGTTATGTCCTCTGCTGCAAGCACTTTCCTAACCATACCCCTCCACTGAGTGCTGGTTTTCCAGGAAAGTGGAGATGCCAAGCTTGCCCGTCAGGCCGTGCACGACCAGGGAACCTGTGCTTGGTGCCACTGGCACATGTGACAGTGCTTTCCTTCATCTGATGGATATTTACTGAGCAGCTACTGTGTCCAAGCATGGGGAAAGGGTTTGGAGATGCCGTGTGGGCTTTTAGGTGCTGATCTAGTGCACAGGCCTGGCTGGTGTTACAAAGAGCCCCCAGGCAGAGGGGTTGAATAGGATAGGGGTTTGTGTGTTCCCCACATAAGCCCTGGGTGAGCCCCAGGGAGTCCAGTGATGTTGTTCATTGATGTGGGTCTTTTCCTGTGTTGCTTCTCTGACTCTGTGTTTTGGAATGTGGGAAGAAGGAAGGGAAGTCCCAGCGAGCCCCTGTCATTTTGGAGTTCCACTCAGGCCTGCTAGCAAGGTGTGGCCACATCTAGCTGTATAGGGTGCTGTGAAGTGGGTTGGAGCCCTGGCCGTGTGCAGGGTGGTGGTTGCAGGAAAGCAGGGAGAGAACGAACTCTGGCACGCAGCTGGTGGGTGATGTTCCTGAACTGGAGAAGGTCAGTGCCCATGAAACAACTGGGTATGCACCCCTGACGGGAGGCCAGTGGCACCCCCAGGTGGAGAAGCACGTGGCTCTTGTGGAGCCTTGAAATCGTAGTTCTGGGTTCATGTCCCAGTCACATTGCTTGCTGCCGGTACCCACCCCACAGCGCTCAATGAGCAAAGGTGCAGCGGGCCCCAAGGACACGTGTGGCCCAAGGATGCATGTGGCCCAGGGTCAGTGCCTGTGTGTTTGAGCCTTAGCTGTCAGGGATGAGGGTGGTGCATTCGGGAGATCCAGCTGGCTGGAGGGTACTCAGAGAGTCCCTCCGGATTCCCACTGCCTTCTGGCCTCAGCCTCCCGCGGCTGACCTCCATGAATGCGGTGGGGGTGTCGACTCTTTGGCCCCTCTCCCTGTTGGGATGTGTCAGTGAAGGTGACCGGGCCACCTGCAGTGGTTGGGTTTTGAAGGAGTAGAATCGATTTGTGCTAGCCTGGAGCCAGGGTGGGGGATTTAGAGAGGATTTCAAGGTCCTGCCGGCTTTCTCCAGCCGGAGCGGGAGCCCGCGAGCTTAGTCCATGTCTGCAGGCCTCTGTGGGACAAGGAGGGCCCCTCCTATGGCAGGACGCAGGGAAAGGCTCTTAGCTAAGCCAGAGGCCTGGTAGGCAGTGCGGCCTTCCAGGGCTGGGACCTTACTCTCAGGGGGAGCCCCGCTGGCCTGTCCAGGGCCCCTTTAGCAAGAGGAGAACGTGGAAGGCTGCCCGCCAGGAGGCGGGTGTCCTCTTACGGCAGCCGGTGTCCTGTGACACGCAGAGGGTGTCTCATGGACAGGGGACCTGCCTGTTTTAAGGACGGGAGCCTGAGCGAACCTGGCGACTCACACTGTGGAGAGGGTTTAGCGGAAAAAGAAACGCGGGCAGTGACTTTGCACCAGCTCTCTGCCTGACTTTCTTTCTAGGGTCCTTCCTGTTCCTGAAGTTGGGCTTCATGCCACTCTGGGACGTAGCAGCAGAGCCGTTGTAACCAGCAGTGTTTCTGACTCTAAAAGCATCCAGCAGACTCATGGGAAACAGCGTGGATGAGGGGGAAGTGGTCATGTTGGAAGAACCACAGCTGTCGGGCCCACCTGTGCCACTGCTGGGGTAGACCCAGGCACAGGTGTGGACCTGTGGAGGGAGAGCCAGGCCATAGGGCAGCTTGCTGTGTTGTGACCTCTGCTGACCTCCTAGGCTTGATCCCACCCTGGCTGGCCTGTGGGCGGCCATGTCCAGGGTCTCCGCCACGGTCGCTCCATCTCTCTGCCTCCTTTGTTCTTTGTTGTGGCCCCTGGTTGGGGCTCTGCCATTCTCTGTTTTCTCTGGGCTCTCTCTGTAATCCTGTCCTCCTCTTAAGGAAGGGGTGGGAGGTGGGGAGCTGGCTTAACTTGCATTTCTGGTTCTCAGAGTCTCCAGTGTGACCCTGGCATCATTTCTGCATTGGACCAGAGTGTCCTTGAGGACGTCACCAGGTATCCAGCGTGTGTCTGTGCCTAGGGCACTTGGAATCAATATGTAAACTAGATCCTATGACTGTCTGTGGTCATGATGATGTCACACTGGGTTTGGGTTTGTGTGAACATGTGAGCCTGTTGTGGGAGTGCCTGTTGCGTGTCCAAGAGCTGTGGCCCTGCCTTGCATCTCCTCACCTCTGTATGATCTGGTTCAGCCTCCCCAACCCTCTGGGAGACCCTGTGTTCAAGCCTGAGGTCAGTGGTAGACTGTCCTTTTTACAAAAGGGAAGAAGAAACCAGCTTATTTGAAGGCACCCCCCCTTCCAGTTAAATGGAGTTACCACCACTGAGTCTCATGGCCCAGTGGGAAGGGTGTTGGGAGTGGGTGGAACAGCCCAGAGGGACTGGGCACCTCACTTCAGTCTTCTCATCAGGTGTCAAGAGCCAGTTTTCCAACTTTTCATTCTGAAATTGGACATTGGGAGGTTCATGTGAGCCTTGCCACTGTGTGGGCTCAACCCTGGGATGCAGGGACCAGTGTTTTAGGAATCTCAGTACCCTTCTCACTCAACTTTGTGCCCAGCATACAGTGGGGGCTAAATAGATGCTGTACACTGAGCACAGACTTTAGCCAGACAGCTAGCTCTGTCACGTATGAACTATGTGGCTTTGGGCAGGCCGCTGACCCTGTCTGGGCCTCAGTTCCAGTCTGTAAAGTGGGGATTAGCTCAGTCCCTCTGCAGAGACGGACAATGAGGGGATGTACGTGACCTCTCAGGGCCATGCCAAGCGTGTCCACCCCACATGCGTGTTCACGCTATTGTGGATACATGCATTGTGGCTGAGCTGAAATGGAACCCCGAGTGTGCCTGCAGGCAGAGCCTCTGCACCATCTCCCCTGTCTCTGGTGTCCATTTTGTCACCATTGTCAGGTCTCTTCTCCAGCCTCCCTTTGTGAAAGCGAATTTGATTTCCATATAAAACACCGATGCCCTTTCCCTTATGCCAAACAGGAGGCAAAAGCAAAACCTCAAACCCCCAGATGCTGTTGACGCAAGCCTGGTTCTCCATAGTGGACAGTGTGTTGAATTAACTACCTGGGGAGGCTGCATGCCTGGGAGGCTGCACACATGGCTAGGCTGCATACCTGGGAGGCTGCACACATGAGGTAGCTACACACCTGGGAGGCTGCATGCCTGGGGAGGCTGCACATCTCGGGAAGCTGCACACTTGGAGAGGATGCACACCTTGGGAGGCTGCAGTCCTGGGGAGGCTTCACGCCTGGGGAGGCTGCACACTTGGAGAGGATGCACACTTTGGGAGGCTGCACACATGGGGAGGCTACATGGATTTTGGAAACTGTTCTTTTCCAGAGGAAGTGGCAGTGCCTCTGCTCCTCCCGCCTGTCCTCCTGGGCTGCTCCTCCTCTGTGCCTAGCTCAGTCTGCAGGGACGGGGGGAGTGGCCTGGACGGATCCATGCCAGATGAAATGCGGCGCCAGGAGCCTTTCGCTGGGTTCCTTTACCCTTAATCATGTTTACTTTTGTTTGTTCATCTTTTGAAGTTTGAAAAACTGAAGGGTAACATACAGAGAAGTGCACGCGTGTCCACCCAGTTGGTGACCCATGCCTGCCACCAACTCCCCGGTGGAGAAGCGATGTCACAGAAGCCTCACCATGCCCTTCTGGTTCCTGCCCGGTCCCCAGGGGCTGCTGTCCTCATTCCGATCCACTGACAAAATCTCCCAGTGTGTCTGCGGCAGTGTCTAGATGTTCCTGGTGCTGGTCTGCGGTCCCTCCCGAGTGTCTCTGGGATTGTAGACCATCCGTTCTCATGGTTGCAGCGTGTGCTGTGACATGAATACCTGTCCACAGTCCACTCCTCTCTGGATGGGCGTTCAGTGGTTTTCAGTCTGGGACTTCTGTGAGCTGTGCTGTTAGGAACGTGCTGTCACGTCTTTTGGAGACTTTTTTGTGTTTTTGAGACAGTCTTGCTCCATCACCAGGCTGGAGTGCAGTGCTGTGATCATAGCTCACTGCAGCCTTGACCTCCTCAGCTCAAACTATCCTCCTACCTAAGCCTCCCAAGTAGCTGGGACTAGAGGTACACACAACCATGCCCAGCTAATATTTAACCTTTTTTTGGTAGCAAGAAGGTCCCGTTATGTTGCCCAGGCTGGTCTTGAACTCCTGGACTCAGGCGATCTTCCTGCCTCGGCCTCCTAAAGTGCTGGAACTATAGGTGTGCCCCTGCACCCGCCCTTCTGGAGGCCTTGAGGATACACACGCACCCTGCAGTGGAGCTGCCAGGTCATGGGGTCGCCATATGTTCAGTGGATGCTGCCAGATACTCTTCAGAGCAGGGAGGCCAGTCATCTGCTTGATCTGGATGAAGGACATTATTCCACATTCCGGCTAGACTTGGGTTTTGGAGCAGAACACCACTCCCAAATTCTGTGGAGGTGCTCGTTCCTCCTCCCCTCCCCCACACCAGGAGCCACCTGGGGGCCAGGTGAACCAGCTCCACCTGCAGTCACTGCTGCTTTTAGGGAGGCTCTTGAGAGGGATTTTTAGAACTGGTACTTGACATGGAAGCTTTTAGGGTTTTTTCCCCCCTAAAATGTCTCCTTTTCTTAAGAACAGAAAACACAATCACTATACCCCTCACAAAAGAAGTCCTCCACCCCCCAAACACTCTTAAGTGAATAAAATTTAGAGCTTAGGGAGGTTTTTGAGTGAAAAGAAACACCAGTGAGGTTACAGATTTCCCAGAATCGGATGATTGGATTGTTGTTCTTGTGGCTTCAGGTCGAGAAACCTGGGAGTTGTCCCCTGGGAATCTGACAAGGCCAGGCAAGCAGAGTTGAAGGTGCCCTCCAGCTCCTGCTTGTCCTTTAAACACCCACAGGGAATGGGTGCTGTGGGCATGTGGAAGACAGAGGCCACCTGCCCAGCTAGCCCCTTGCCAGTAGGGACTGCTGGGTCTTGAGGGATGTGGCCGGATCTGCTAATGTCAGCCTGAGCTCCTTCCTTGACCCCAGACAACACTGCATGGACTATAAATCATCATGTCACCCGGCTGCCTGTGACTGCCTCCCGCCAGTGGGGACGTCTGGGTCTCGAGGAATTTGGTTAGATCTGCTAGTGTTGGTCTGATCTTCTTCCCCGACCCCAGACAACACTTCATGGACTAAGTCATCACATCACCCAGCTACCCGTGACAGCCCCTCACCAACACTCTCAAGCCCTGCAGCCAGGACAGCTGCAATTTTATTTCACCAACAGGTATGAAGACGGCAGTGTCGACTGGACATGGTGAGAGCCGAAAGAGCTTGGGTGTGGACAAAGCCCTGAACCAGGGACTTGTCTTTCCAGGATTACAGGGGCCCTTTCTGAGGAGACTTGTAAGGCTGGTGCAGCTGGGTCAGGACTTCACCACGGGGTTCTTTTCGTGGGTGACACCCACATCCTGGGATTTGGCACTGAGTCTGGTTAGAAGATGGTCTTTGGTGAGAATGTGTTTCAGGGAATTTATTGCTTTTTTGTCTGTCTGTGGCCAAGAACAGGAACGGAGTGAGTACCTGTTCGGGGGGGTGGGGGGGGTGGCCCACCACCATGGCTCATCCTACCAGGAACCTTCACAGAAGCATGCAAAGTACTTGGCAAAGGGTGATGGGGTAAGCTGAGAGAAGGGGAGCATGTGTAACCTGTAATTCTATATTGTGAAGCAAATAGGAGCCACCCCCTAAAACTCCACTATTTGTATGTGTGTAAAGTGACATGCGTGTGGGGAAGCGTGGCAGGACACACACTAGGATGTTAACTAGGCCACTGGGAAGGCAGGTGGGGGATCACAGGGAGGGTGGGGTGTGGAAAACACTTAAGTGACATAATGTCCCTGAAATACATGGCACGTGTGCATGTGCAGAGGAATGCACGCAAACATATGTATAAACAAAGCAGCTCAGGGGTTCTGATGGGTGCAAGGCTCCGAGCCCCCTGGCCCATTGGCTTGGCACAGGGAGACTTGGGTCATCATGTTTTGGTTGAGACAATGTGAGGGATGTTGGTCAGAGCGGACACCACTGCACTTGGCAAGCCAGCAATCATGGCTCTTGCCCCAAAGCAAGAGCCATGGCTGGCATTCTCAAATTGCCCAAAGCTGGATGCTTTTACCCCATTTGATGGATGAGGAAAAACAAGGGCGATGATTCAAGGCTACATAGTGAGGGGATGGTGCCGGGCTTCAAGTAGGGCAGGAACTCTGGCTCCTGAGGGCCCCAACCCTGCCTGGTTACATCTGCAGCCAGCCTGCTGCTCAAGGGTGACCCACGGCCTATTCTGACCAGGCTGGGGCCTCTGGGCCCCCTGTGTGGGTCCGTGAGAATGAGCCACCACCCCTGGGTGGGCGTCCCCTGTGTACCCTCTGGTCTCCTTCTGGTCTGTAGACTGCAGAGCCTCTTGCCTGGCCAGGCCTCTGCTCCCCAGGGAGTAGGGCTGTGAGGCCAGCAGGCTTCTGGCAGTTCTACCTCAGGATGGAGAATGGCAGACGGGCTCAAGAAAAGAGAGGATGGTTCCACCATGTCTGACATTGATCCGGCCCCTGGGCCTCTCACTGTGTGTTGGGAGTCAGTGCCCGGGCTCTCAGATGCCTGCCTCCAGCCCTGGCCCATGGCCTACAAAGAACCAACAGTAGGGGCTTGTTTGGTGGCCTGGTAATGTGACTTCCACGGCAGCCACAGGGTGCCTGTGCCATCCCAAAGTGAAGCTTAAGATATTAATCCCAGTTCTGAAGGTGGTGTCACTTGAGACCATTTTCTCTCTCCTGCCTTGGCTTCCTTTTGTATAAGATGGGATCTGACTTTTCTCCTGCTCATCACTAAAGGAACATGTATGGTATAAATAATTTGATTTATTTATTTTTGTGTCAGAGTCTCACTCTGTCACCCAGGCTGGATTGCAGTGGCACAATTACAGTTCACTGCAGCCTTGACTTCCTGGGCTCAGGTGATTTCTGTCTCAGCCTCCTGAGTAACTGGGACTAAGGATGTACACTACCATGCTTGGCTAATTTTTGGATATTTTGTATAGACGAGGTCTCGTCATGTTGCCCAGGCTGGCCTGGAGCTCCTGGGCTCAAGTGATCCTCCCACCTCAGCCTCCCAGAGTGTTGGGATTACAGGCATGAGTCACTGGGCCTGACCTGATGTGCAATATTTTTTAAATAGCAAGAGACATCCTATTCTAGAAAGATAAGGCTGGTTATATCTTAGGTTTTAGCAATTAGAGAATGCTGATACCAACAGTATTCTCCACTTTTATTTCACAAGTCTGGGCATTTCAGGTGCGACTGGACCACTGTTCTCCACAGGTGCTAAGTTTTTAGCAATGGTGTTGGTGACTCCCAGGAGCAGAACCATTTGGGAAAAGTTAGCTTGACTGCCCTCCTGGCCTCTCTGTGGTAGACGACCCATTCCTAGGGGTGGCCCTGGACCACCACCTGCTGCCCCCTTCATTGTCCATGGAAGCTGCCACAGGTCCAGGACTGGAGGACAGAATGGGGAGAAGGCACACAGAAGTTCAAAGTTCTAGGGAAAACCAGCCATGACCAGCACTTTCCCTCACTGCCACAATGTAGACGGAGGTTTGCAGCTGTAGGCAAACTGCCCAGTCTTTCAGTTCTCTTTCTAGAGGGCTCAAGCACCCTGAACAAGCCTGATCTTATTATTAGATCCTGAAGGGCTGGGCCTGGGTCTTAAGTCCTGCATAGTTCCTGTGCACAGTAGGACCCAAGAAAGCCTTTCTCTGAAAAGGAACCCCATAGACCCGTGGCTGGGCTGTGGCAAGCAAGAATTGGGAAAGGACTTTCCTTTCTTTCTTGGCATTCCCAGGGCTTATGAAGTGTGGGGTCTGCCTGCCGTCCTTTTCCCAACCTCTTTGTGTTTGTGGAACTGGAAGAGCGTTTCCTTCTGGCCCATTGGGACTTGGTGCATGCACCCTACTGCCTGTATTCCCACAGGTTGTGGAAGGGGGTTCTGATGGTTGTAGAAGGGGTAATGTTGGGTGTGGAGGAGGTTCTGTTGGGTGTGGATGAGGTTCTGTTGGATGTGGAAGAGGGTTCTGTTGGACGTGGAATGAGATTCTATTGGGTGTGGAAGGGGGCTCTGTTGGACATGAATGGGGATTCTGTTGGGTGTGGAAGGGGGTTTGGTTGGATGTGGAAGTGAGATCTGTTGGGTGTGGAAGGGGCTTCTGTTGAACGTGGAAGGGACTTCTGTTGGATATGGAAGGGGTTTTGCTGGATGTGGAAGGAGGTTGTGTTGGGTGTAGAAGGGGGCTCTGTTGGATGTGGAAGGAGGTTAGGTTGGATGTGGAAGGGGTTCTGATGGTTGTGAAAGAGGGTTCTTTGGTTGTGGAAGGGGGTTCTATTGGATGTAGAAGGGATTCTGTTGGATGTGGAAGGCATTCTGTTGGACGTGGAAGGGCGTTATGTTGGGTGTGGAAGGGGGTTCTGTTGGACATGGATGGGGATTCTGTTGGGTATGGAAGGGGTTCTGTTGTATTTAGAAAGGGTGTCTATTGGGTGTGGTGGAGTTCTGTTGGTACTGCTTAAAGCTAGGAGTGCACCAACCCACTCATCGGAGGGGTTTCTGTCTTCTTATGAGCTTTTTCATGAGGAACACAGAGCCTACCGAGGTTCCTGCTCAGTGCAGCTACCCAGTTCCAGGTAAGCTCCCAGCAGGCTCCTAGGTGCTGGAGAGTTGGGTGTCCTTTGAAAAGTGGAGCATCCTCCAGGATGGACTGATAGAGGGTTGTCATGGCAATGGGTGACCATGAGCTCCCTGAGTGGCTGGAGCTCCAGGGTTGCTGGTCTTGGTTCCTTTCCCTCTGGGCAGGCCAAGTGGGAGGGTGGAGGTGTGGATTCTCCTCACACTGCCTGCCCCACAGATCGTGGGAGAGTGGGGGAGAGTGATGTGGGATTTGAGGTGACTGCAGGAATAGCTGATGCCCTGGGCTCTGTCCCTTCCCGAGGCTCTGTCCCCTGAGGACCCACCAGCCCCAAGCCCCGCCCACAATGGGCAGCTTGAGGGGCTGTGGGCCATGCATGGCGTGACCTCAAGTCCCTGTGTCTTCAGCCAGAGAGACAGATGTTTCCATGCTGCTGCCTCAGGTGCCTTGTACAGAGACTGGGTGGTGACGGCCCTGTGGACAACAGGGACTTGCCTTAGGCAGGTGTGTCTTGGAAACGGTGAGTTTAAGAGCCAAATGAGGGTGTCTAAGAGCCAAATGAGGGACAGACCTGAGGATGGTTTTGGAGGTCTTCTGGGGGTCTTGGGACCAGCACTCACCCCTGTCCTCCTGTCACAGTTGGATCACCATGCCTGGGCTTCTCTGGGAGTCACTACACCATTGCTTGTCTGTTGGGGTCTCATGAGTGGGTGGGGCTGCTTGTTGGGGAGCCTGTTGGGGAGGCGGGGGGGGTCACCTCTTACACCCCCAAGAGGGGCATGTGGGACATGTGAGGATCTTCTAGGGAGTCACTGCCTACTTCTCCCCCAGGAGGGACACGTAGGATGTGTGAGGGTCTCCTGGGGGGGTCACCTCCTACTCTTTCCCCAGGGGGACACGTGGGATGTGTGAGGGTCTCCTGGAGGGTCGCCTCCTACTCCCCCAGAGGGGACACATGGAACACATGAGGATATCCTGAGGAGGTCACCTCCTCCCCTCCCAAGTGTGGACACATGGGACTTTTGAAGGTCTCAGAGGTAGCCTGCACCTGGGCGTCTCTAGTCAGAATGTTGGGATTCCTGCTGAGTTGGGATAGCTCACCCCTCTGCATGGCTGTGGGTCCCTCTGCAAGTGAGTTATTTATTATTTACTTTTAAAAATTGAGAGTCACACAACGTAAGATTCATCATTCTAACCATCTTGAAGTGCACATCCGGTGGTGTTTAGTATATTCACCACGTGGCACAGCTGTCACCACATCTACTTCCAGAAGGTTTTTATCACCCTAAAAGGAGATCTCGAGTTCCTGAAGCAGACATGCCCTGTCCCCTATTCCCTGGTGACCGCCAGTCTTCCGTCTGTCTCCAGGATGTCCCTGCTCCAGAAGTGTCATATAATGAAGTCATCGAGTGCACTTGGCCTTTTTGTGTCCTCTCTCACTTGGCGTGATGTGCTCTGTGTTTACCCATGGCGTGTGCCATCCTTTCCTTCTTTTTGTGGCTGAGTAACAGTCTGTTGTGTGGATAGACCCCATTTCATTTGTTCATCTGTCTGTGGATGCACATTTGGGTTACCTCTGCTTTGGCTTTCTGGAGAATGCTGCTGTGGACATCCATACACATACGAGTTCTGTGTGGACATGTGTTTTCTGTGCTCCTGGACATGTGCCAAGGCGTGGGTAACTCTGCATGTATGTTTGGAGGAGCTGTGTGCTGTTTTCCACGGCAGCCGCACCAGCAGTGGTGGCTCCAGCTTCCCTACCCAGCTGGTTCCTGTCACTGTCCGTCCTTGGCCTAGCCACCCTAGCGGGCATGATGAGGCTCACTGTAGTTTTGATTTGCATTTCCCTGATGACTGAATGCTGCTGCTTATCTTTTCTTGTGTCCGTTGGCCATTTGTCTACTTGCTTTGGAGAAACGTCCGTTGGAAACCCTTGCCCATTTGTTAATTGGGTTGTTCGTCTTCTTGTTCTTGTCTTCATGTGTGCATGTGAGGAGTGAGTTTATCGCAACATGCGAGTGTCTTCCCCATACCAGCATGGCATGCCAGCCTGCAGAGATGAGGTTTAGCACCACTTAGACACAGCATGGTCTAGCCCCTTGGGCGGCACCTTGGTGCTCTTGGGGTCCCCTTTTCCTTGGCTACCCTTGTTTTGGTCCTCGATGTGGTCCTTGTGTTGCCTCCACCCCCTCCTGGCTCCCCACGCTCGTGGCAGCCATCTACATGTGTCTGTCACATCTCCTAAATGCCCATGTCTGTTCTGGCTTCTCTGTGGAGCTGCACGAGTAGTATCCAGCTCCCTGTGGTCACAAGCCGCCGAGTGCCCGGGCCAAGCCCTGGGGTCCAGACATCCTGTCTGGAAACACCTTGGTCACCCTGTTGGACTCCTCTCTCCTCTACCCGGCCTCACTCATTTGCTCTGCTGGAGAGCTCGTGCACCACCAGCTCCCTACCCCCACTCGGCTCTTCACTCCCACTGATGGCCTTGCCCCAGCCTCTATCTTCCAGCCAGATGTCTTGTTCTGCCCATGCTCTGCCAGAGACACTGATGGCATCTCGACCTTCTAAGAAGCCATGACTCGTTATTGGGTCATGGGCCCTCCTGAATTTGACTGCTCTGTCCCTGGCGTCCAGTTCCTCTGCTCACTGTCCCCTCGATTCTAGCTTTAGCCATAAGGACTTTCCTGCGTTCTCCTGAGTGGGCTGTGTTCACTCTAGTTGGCACACTCTGAGCGCCCTGCCACTGCCATGAGTGATATACATGACCAAAGACATGATCAGGCAGGATTATGGACCCAGGATAGCCCAAACAAAACACTCCTGTAGCTAGGGAACATGGTGACTGTGGCTGGATGTGGATTGCGATTCCACCATTTACTGATGCGAAATAATTTCCACACTGAGTTGAAGTTAAAGTGCATTGTGTGCATCTATGACCCGCATGTGTTGTGCCGGGGAGGACTCTGCGGAAAATTCAACAGTTGCCCCAGCCATAGTCCTTGTCACTTTATTCATTTTCTGACCCCAAACCAACAGGAAGTGCACCATGACAAGCCCACTACTGCAGCTGCCCCGTCACGAGTGCCGTGTCTCACACTTGGAGTTCCCCTCCACCTCAGGGTAGCATGTGGCCATTCCTGAGGATGTTAGTCCCCAGCGAGAGGAGCAGAGTTAGCTGAAGGGACCTCTGGTCTTTTCCAAGTAGTTTCTGAAAACATTCCATGTGCTTAGAATGTCATTTAGTGCTTTCTCTTCTTCCCTCGAAGTTTTACTCAGAACACTTCCAAGCTTTCTGGAGTTATAAAAGCTTCCTAGCATTTGTCTACACCTGTTTCCTTTCTCTCACCATCTATGTACGTGAGCCTGTGTGCACATGTGCGTGTACAACCGTGCATGTGTGAGCATGTACATGTGAACATGTGTACACGTGTGAACATGTGTGTGAGTATGTGTGAATGGGTGTGCATGTGTGTGTGAACGTGTGCGCAAGTGTTTGTGAGTGTGTGTGCATATGAGCATGTGAGCATGTGCAGGCACAGCTGTATGTTCAGGATGGAGTGAGACTTAGTTCACAGCACATCCTCCTCTCCTTGGTGTGTTTCCAAGCACTGGTAAAACTCAGGGCTAAAGCTGAAGTCCTGAGTTCCTGGCTCTGGGCTGTCCCTGATGGGGGCACCTTGGGTGACCCTGAGCAAGTCCCTTCTCTGGCCAACCTCAGTTTCCCCATCTGTGGTATGAGGGTGGGCCACCGCTCTTTGAGACCACTCTTTGTACTTGGCGCTGGTGGCCATAGGACAGCCAGAACTCAGTCCTCTGGGAAGTGTCAGGAGGCACTTACTTTACTTGCGAGATGAACCCCAGGAACTCACTACTGGCTGGGCTCTGGCCAGGCCTGCGCCTGGTTTATCACAAGGAGTGTTTTTCCCATGAGAGTGACCATTGCTGTGCTTGTGAGGCAGGCAGTGAGTGTGCAGGGGGGACCACCGTAGGCTCTGACATACTTGCTACCCAGCTGTAGGGGGCTAAGGGGTGCTGGCTCCCTCAGGCGTCTGCTTGTCCAACTTGCTGCTGCCTTGCCTCCCTCACACCCTTTACGGGGCTTCTGTTTGGGGAATCTTGCCACCCCGCCTCTGTCCCTGATCCACCTCCAGGTTAAATATCCAGGGATGGCAGCAGGCTGAAGATGTGGTGATGGCGACCTTCCTGGCTGGACCTAAGGGACTGTGCGCTCATGGGGGAGGCTGACACGGCTGCCAACATCCCCCTTAAAGCCCGGGGCAGAGGCCTGTTGAAAATTCTGGTAAAGGAGAGAAGAAATCAGATGTGTCTGTGGGGAGAGGAACTGGTGTGTGCAGGGGCTGGGGCTCACATAGTCACCGAGAAGCCTGTGTTGGAGACCCGTGTGCGCAGGGTCTTTGCACAAAGTCCCTAATGTGGGACACAATCTTGTGTGCCAAGTTACAGAGGAGGCAGAGATCATGTGAGCAACTGTCATGCCTGCGTTCCCGATGGTCACCCTCTTTGATGAGGACATGATGTCCCATCTGCAGGAGAGGACAAGGTGACTCAGGGCAGTCCCTGCCCGAGGCAGGCAGCGAGCAGAGCCAGCACTGGGACTAGAGTCCATGCTGGGCTTGTGCCCCACACCTCAGCCTTGGGGTCTCTGGCTCCCATGAGTGGGTTCACTGCGGGAGGGTGCCACCTGCAATCATGCTCACTGGCCTCAAGATAAGGACGGTGCTAACAGATTTCTAACAAAGCTTACTCCATTTCACCCAGGACCATCTTATCCCCAGGGGATGTCTGGAAATATCTTGAGACATTTTTCAGTTGTTACAGCTGAAGAGAGTGAGGCTTGTAATGGGCCATGGCCGTGGTTGCTGCTAACATCCCACAGTGCCCAGGTCCACCCTGATGCCCCTAAACAAGCATCCCTCAATGCCCAGGTCCATCCCTACCCCCCTAAGCAAATATGCCTCAATACCCAGGCACCCCATGCCCTAAACAAACATCTCTCAATGTCCAGGCTTGCCCCCTCCCCTCCTTACCCCATAGCTAAGAATGACTCAGTCCAAAGTGTCAGTAGTGCTAAGGTTGAGGAACTCTGATTTAATTGGAAGGATTAGCTCTAATTTTAAAATGACATTATTCTGAGTTTGGGGATATGTATTAAATGTTCTTTCTTTCAAGAAACAATGGTGTTAAAAAACTTGGTGAGACTATGTTGATCCGTCCAATTTTTGTTGTTATAAAAATATCTTGGACTGTGAAATTCAAACATCTAGGAATGACTCGATCTAGGAATGATATAAAAACGCTGTCTACAGGGATTAGAGGAGGAAAGTGTCTCTTGTGGGTCAGACGGTGTATGGGGGCTGGTCCTTGGTGCCTGGAGCTTGGCTTAGTGAAGTGTCTCCTAGACTGCCTGCCTAGGACTGTGCTGGCCTGCAGGGGCAGGAGGCACTCTGTCCTGATGTCGGACGTCTGCCTAGGACCATGAACATGCCAGTACCGGAGTGATAGAGGCCTGTAGAAAGAGCTCCTTCCCTCTGTGGCTGGCTGAGGGGTTTCGACCGAGAGAGTTTTGGGCCCTGCTTGGAGCCCTGGCAGGTGCTGTGTGTGTCCTGGAAGGCCTGGCTTTTCCTGTCTCTGGCTTTCTTAGGGTCTCCATGTTGGAGAAGGCCTCGAGACCAGGTGAGAAAGCCCTCTGATCCCCTTGCCCTCCCAGCCTATGGGACTCCCTGTCCTGTGATTCTGGCCTGGATGTGTCCAAGCCTGCTTGGTCTCTCTAGTCCAGTATGCACTCTACCGCAGACAGAATTATCTTGCCAGAGTGTCACTGGTCACGTCCCCACCTTCATTTACAGCCTCCGGTGGCTCCTCATTGCCACGGGATAAAGTCCTATCTCCTTGGCATGGCTATTCTGGTGCAGCTCTGGGCCCACCCCCCTTCCTTTTCTGACCCAACCTTTGCCTTCACCGCCCTCAGCCTTGGTCTGGATCTCCAGGTGGCCCCTCTCCTCTGGTATCTCCCTGGAGGGCCCTTTCCTCTCTGCTGTCTCTGGAAGCTGCCCCAGGCCCCAGAGAGAGTTGTTTCCCTGTTACTCTCCCACAGGCCTGTGACCTGGGGAAGGCAGGACCTGAGTTGTCCCACTGTTCTGTAACCCCATGCCTAGCGTGGTACTGATCACATGCAGGTGCTTAGCAGCTATTTGTTGATTGGAAAACAAATGGACAAGGAGGGAAAATTTAGAGTGGAGATAACAGTGTTCAACCTGACTGGGCCCTGTGGCTCATGCCTGACAGCCCAGCACTTTGGGAGACTGAGGTTGAGGCCAGGAGTTTGAGATCAACCTGGGCAAAATAGAGAGACACCACCTCTACCAAAAAAACACAAAAAACAACAACAAAAAAAATCTAGAGAATAAATAATGACAAAAAAAAAAAAGAAAGAGAAAAAACCAAAACGAAGGACAAAAATGCATAACCTTTGTTACCACCCATGGTTGCTTGTGGCATGAACACGAGACCATGTTTTTTTAAGAACTTTGAAAAATGTAAGGTGGTACAAATGCAGGGCAAGGTAGTCACCTCTGTTCTAAAGTAGAGGATGCTTACCCTGGCCCGTGATGCACATTTGGCATGCTGCCTGTTAACTTACCTTCACATGCTGCGTTTCTGCAAGTGAGGGGCCTGGTGTCGAGGCTGGGGTTGCTACACCACTTGGAAGAGCCCAGGGGGCTGGGTCTCATGCAAGTCAGCACAAATAGGCCTTGTTGGTGCAGGAGGCAAATGTGACTTGAACTGTGTGTGACTCAGTGGCCTGGACCTGCCGGAGTCCTCTGGTAATAAGGCATCCTCCTCATTTCTAGAATGAGGGCCTTGAGGGGGTAGTCCTGGGGGGGGGGGTGTCTTGGTTTTCTTTCCTTCTCCTGTCTGACCCTCCCTTCTCTGGGCAGCATTTATCCTAGCCACCCTCCCATTGAACATGGCACTCGAAAGAAATGGAAGGAGACACCGGGGCTGGCAGCACTTTGTACATGCAACTGTCCTAGCCTTTAGGGCAGCTACCTGGGAATGTGTCTGACTCTCAGCTCTCGGGCTGACATTCCACTGGGGCAGGGATTTCCTTGGATACTCAATGAGCAGATGCCTTTCTTAGAAAAGGTGTACATGGAAGTTTGCTGAGCGCCCTGAGGAATAGTGAAGCTCTCCTCTGTGCCAGGTCCTTAGTGCAGCCTATCCCTCCCTCCCTCCCTCTTTCCCTCCCCCGACCTCCTTCCTTCTCTCCCTCCCTCCCTCCTTCCTTGCCTCCCTTCCTCCCACTTTCTCTTTGTTTCCCCAATCCCTCCTTCCCCCTTCCTTCCTTCCCTCCCTCTGCCTCTCTTTTCCGAAAGGAAAGATTCTTCCTCCTTTAGCCAGATCTGAATAGCACCATTTTCATTGACACTCCTCAGGCCACCCTTGGGGTCACCCACAGGCTTGTTTCTCCTCTGGGCACCATCTCAGGGCTCAGGGGCACTGGGTCTGAGGCTAGATCCTCTGCCTACTTCTCAGACCCTGAAGTTGGTCTGTCCCAGAAAGGGTGTAGGAGTAGGCATATGCAGGGAGGAGGCCTCAAGGATTCACTGGTGAAATTGATGACAAAGGCTGGCTCTGTGGTTTATGGATCATTTAAGCCATGCTCCTCTACCCGGGCCGCTCCTCTGCCTGGGGCACTCCCCTGCCCAGGCCACAGAAGGCAGCTGCTACTTGGATGCATGTCTTGGAGAGATAAGGAAAATGCCCCTTGTTTTGACTTCAGAATGTCGTCTTGGTTTATTATCTGGCACGATTCAGCTTTCTCTTCACATGCCCCTGATCTCAAGACAACTTTCCAAGTTACCAGTAGGAGAGGTTGGATCCTGAAGTTCTGGAATGGAGGGCACGCTGACACAGAGACTGGCCCTGGCCGGCCCCGTCCTCAGGTCTCCCTCTACGGCTCAGCAGCTCTGGCCTCTCAGTGATCTGCCCGCATCAGCCCTGAGTGGGCAAACTTTTCTCACGACCTGCAGTGAATCCTCCCACCTCCATGGTGCGGCTCTCCCCCAAGGAGAGAACTGCCTGGGCCCCCACTCTGGAAGGCCAGCTCCTCCCTCGGTCCCCAGAGCGTGTGGTGGAGGGTGACCTCCACACCAGCTTCTGCAGTCTATCCTGGGCCTCCCTCACAGCCCAGACAGTCTGACTCCTGCAGGGGCCTTCTTGACCTGACCCCAGGGTGTGACTTTCCATCTGGGTAGAAACAGGTCCTGTGGGGGCCCCCGTGCCCACCCTGTGGTGTGTGGGCCCTTGCCCCGTGTTCCTGTGGAATCCCAGTGCCCACCCTGTGGCATGAAGATCCTCGCCCCATGGTCCTATGGGATTCCCGTGCCCACACAGTGGTGTGTGGGCCCTTGCCCCATGGTCTGTGGGACCCCAGTGCCCACCCTGTGGCATACAGGCCCTTGCCCTGTGGTCCTGTGGGATCTCAGTGCCCGCCTTGTGGCATGAGAGTCCTCGCCTCATGGTCCTATGGGATCCCCGTGCTCACCTTGTGGTGTGCAGGCCCTTGCCCCATGTTCCTGTGGGGTCCCTGTGCCTACCCTGCAGCTTGCAGGTCCTTGTCCCGTGGTCCTACCCTTGCCCAGGTGTTCTGTGGGATCCCTCCATGTCCTCGGCCCTCAGTTGATGAAGAGTCTGAATATACTGGAGCTGGGCATTAGGTGTCCCACAGTATTAACAAAATAATGAGTGTGTAGATGACTGGATCAAGCATCAGGACATGGCAGGACCTGGCACTCCCAGGGGACTACGTGTTTGGTCCTCCCAGCACTTCTTGAGTGTCTGCTCTTGGGGAGTAGGTGCAGGGTCACAGAGCTGTGTAAGGCCTGGTTCCTGACATGGGAGGGGAGTGGCCACGTAGGACTGCATACACGGAAGACACAGCGACTGGGCAGGGAACATGAGGGTCAGGGAGGGGACCGGGAGCACTTCCTGGAGGAGGTGGTAACAGGGAAGGGGGACAGGAGATCCAGGTTGATGGATGGAGGGTGAAAGTGCTGAGCCTGGATGTGCCCTTGGTGGCTGCAGTCCTGGAGAGCCACAGCCCTCCTCCTGGTGGGGCAGCTCCTCAGGCGGCACCCTGTCATCCCAGGAACTCTTTTCCTGGCATCTGGCCCTAGGGAGAGCCTGCAGGCATTCCTTTCTTCCTCTTCCCCTGCTTTGCCTGACCCTTGTGGCTGGAGCCTGGCCTCCTGAGGAGGCCCCAGGGTTGGAGAAAGGAGATAAGCTTCCAGCCCAACCCTCGGCTTCCAGGAGGTGTTCTTCCCCTCCCCTGCCTTCCTCGTGCGGGCTGAGACCACTGCCTGCCTGCCAGGCTTGCTTGTGAGGTCCCTCTCTGAGAAGGCCTTCCTTCCTTCTGCCCATCCAGGTGTGGCCACCGCCTCTCCGGGAAAGCCTTCCTTCCTTCTGCCCATCCAGATGTGGCCACCCTCCCCAGGCCTGGCTCCCTCTGCATGGGAGTGTGCAGGTCTCTGAGCCCCAAAGCTGCATGGCCACAGACGAGGACAGCTCAGAGATTCCCATGTTCTATGACAAGCAAGGTGCCAGGGTCATTGATTTTTAACACCTTAAAAGCTCATACCCCCAAGTCTTCCGTGTTCTCAAGGTAACTGCTTAGTTATGTCTGGGGTGGGGGGAAGCCAGGAGTGTGGGGGCTTGGGGCAGGACTGAGAGCAGACCTTCCTGAGAGAGAAGGCCCCCCCCAGCAGCCCCGTGGGGGTGAGCTCCCGCTTATCTCTGCCTCACATTCGCAGACTCTGCTGTCTCTCTGGACACCGGCCAAGCCCATGGGGAGTGCGGAGCAGCCGATATGCGGGCCAGCCCTCCGCGTCCTTGTGGGCCGCAGTGAAGGTCTCTTCGTCCCCAGCCATTCCCTTTCCAGCCATTCCCCTTCCAGCTGTTTCCTTTCCTCCAGCCCTGGGGAATCTGCCCATCTCATCCATCTAATTTCTGGGAGTGGGGAGACCTGGCTTCCACGTCTGCAGGAGCCTGTGCTTGTTACTGTGAACATCTTGGCAGAGGGGTGCTTGGTGAGCAGGTTCTGGTCAAATGGCGTGGCCAGCCGCCACCATTCTGTGACTCGGTGGCTTAGGCTTTGGCCTGGGAGCTCCCAGCCTTCCCTGTGAGACCCTGCCCTGCTCGCCTGGGTATAGGGCCAGGGATTTGGTTCTGCTTTGGGTCCTTTCATGTTGCTTTTGTCCTGGCAGCAATAGAGGCCTCCGGAAAGAAGATTCTAGCCCTGTAGGAGCAAGGGCTTCTGGGAAACTGGATGAGGCCTTCATGGCTTCACATGGGTGCTCAGATCGTTTAGAATGTTGGAGCATTTTGTTTTTCAAATTTGGGATGTTCCCCCTGTACTGAGGACTAGGACTTCAACATATGGATATTTTGGGAGCATGATTTACCATAATATCCTCCTTCCTTCTGAAAAATGTGTGTGGTGGTTTTTGTTTTTTGGTGTTGTTTTTTGAGAAATAAAAACCTCTATATGGTAAAAGGTTTAAAAAGTACAAACAGTAAATTGGGAGAGAAAAGTAATCCTGAGTTTCCCCACCTTGTTCCCACACCCTCAGTTCCTGGTCTTCCATGAGATGCCCCTGCTCTGTTTCTTCCTGTGTCTTTCTGGTGATGACCCGTGAACAGATGTGTACACCTATCTACCTTTTACTTTTTCTCCCTTCAAATGGTTGCATTCCAAATGCCCTGTCTCGCACCTTGCCCTTTAAAATTTTTAAAAAATTTTTTAATTTTTTAATTTTTTTTTGAGTTGGAGTCTCACTGTCGCCCAGACTGGAGTGCAGTGGCCGCTCCCGGCCACTGCAGCCTCGACTCACTGGGCTCCGGCGATCCTTCCGCCTCAGCCTTCCGAGTAGCTGGAACTACAGGTGTGCGCTACCACGCCCAGCTGATTTTTTGATTTATTGTAGAGATGAGGTCTCGCCAAGTTGCCCAGGCGGGTCTCAAACCCACGGGCTCAGGCAATCCACTCACCTCGCCTCCCAAAGGCACGGGATTACAGGCTGAGCCACCAAGCCCGGCTGCCCTTTAAAATTTAACAATATACACAGAGATTATTCTATTTCAGTGGGCATATTTTTAACAGATGCATACAAGTTTATTGTGTGTATATACCAGGATTTATTTAATTTTACCTCTCTCGATGGACATTTAGATAATTCCCAATCTTTGCTGCAATAAAACATAATTTGTATAAATCTTTTTCTACCTGTGAGTGTAAGTCATGCATACATCTCACTCCTTTGTAAGGTTATTTAAAAAAATATTTATTTGTTTTTGTAGATATGAGGTCTTGCTGTGTTGCCCAGGCTGGTCTCAAACTCCTGGCCTCAAATGATCCTCCTGTCTCGGCCTCTCAAAGTGCTGGGATTAGAGGCATGAGCCATCGTGCCTGGCCTCTAAGGCTCTTATATATTATATAAATTGAGTACATTTGAGAAAGATTTGTTAAGTTCATAGCATGGGCAGCATTTGATATTTTACCATATTGATGCATTGATGTTTACTCTGTCCATTGGCTCATCCTAGATTGCTTCTTTCTTGAAACTCATCAGTCATGAGAACCCTTGCATCTAAATCTCTGCTTTTGATGATTCACCTTTGTTTATTCCTTAGCATAGGTTTCTAGAAGTGGGTCAAATAATTGGAAAGTTGTTAAGATTCTGGAGCTTATTGCTAAGTGTCATCTAGAAATTTATCGATTTATAATGCTGCCGGCAGAGTGCCCCTACCCCGCCACAGCACTGGCATGATTATTAGAACAAAACCAAAAACTTTGCTAATTTAGTATGTGAAATATGGCATTTCATTGTCTTAACTTTTTGCTTGTTTATTAGCTACTCTTATTTCCTCTTTTGTGGCTTGTATCCTTGGGCCTTTTCCCTATTAAGATCTTAATGCTTTTTAGAGCAATTTGTATGGCACTTTATATATTAAGGATATTAATTTTGTCGTATGTATCACATGTGTGGCAAATAGTTTAACCAGCTTGTGGTTTGACTTTTAAAAATTTCTCTTTAAACCAACTTTACTATGGTATAATTCACAGTCAATAAAACACACTCATTTTAAGTATATAGTTCCTTGAGTTTTGACAAATGTGTGCACCCATGTAACCAAAACAGGATATGTCTGTTATCCCCAAAGTCCCCTTGTGCCTCCGTGCAGTCAACATATCTGTCAGCGTAGCTTGGTGTTGCTGGTTCTGAAGTCTCCTATAAGCAGAGCCATGTGTGATGTGCTCTTCTGAATCCGGCTCATTTCGCTCAGCCTTTACAGCTCGGCCTCACGCACGCTGTCGTGTAGCTCAACAGCTGCTTCTCTTATCGCAGGAGTGCTCCACTCTGTGAATATACTGCAGTTTCCATCCATTTGCTGGTTGGTGGACGTTGGGGTTGCTTCTAGTTCTGGCTATTGTGAATGCAGTTGCCACGAGTGTCTGTGTGTCTTTCTTGTTTTTGGGCATTTGCCCCCGCTTCTCCTTGATAGATACCTAGGAGAGAGACTTCTCAGTTGCATGGTCAGAGCATGTTTTTATTAGCAACTGCTTGCTTGTTTCCAAAGTGAGCACGCCATCTTACACTTCCATCAGCAGCATGTGACTTCTGGCGGCCATGTTGTCGCCAGCAGTTGGCACGACCCACATATTCTATGCTAGTCGTGAGTGGGCGTGAGTGGCCTGTGGTGATGCTGTTGGCGTTTCCCCAGTAAATACTGGTGCTGAGAGTGTTTCTCAAATTTGCTGGCAGTTTGCTTTCTTTGGTGAAGGGTCTGTTCAAATCCTGCCCTAGCCTTTATCATTGTGTTGTCTTCTTTTTACTGAGTTGCCAGGGTTCTTCATGAATTCTAGATATAGATCAGCTGTCACATATGTATGGATATGTATGTGCTATGTATGTACAGTGGATGCACAAGTATGTGTACTATAGGCATGTACTGGAGATGTATGTACTTGGGCATTTTGGGAGGCCGAGACAGGAGGATCATTCAAGGCCAGGAGTGTGAGACCAGCCTGGGCAACACAGTGAGACCCCTGCCTCTACGTATATACATATGCACACACACACATATATATATGCCAGGTGTGGGACAGGGGTTGCAGATATAAGGAAGGCATAGATGTGGGAAGAGGGTAGAGCTTTTGGGAAACAGGGTGCTTAGCCTTGCCTGTAGGGAGAGGACATGGAGGACAAGCCCGGCGATTGCTAGGTGCCCGCAGAGGTGCTAGGATTCCACCCTGGGTGTCACGAGCCCCTGAGCCATGACTGGAGGGTGCACCCCATGATGGTTCTGCCTGGGAGACCCACAGGAGGAGGCTGAGATGGCACTGGTGGCATTAGCTTTAAGGAACTGCTGGCGAGGTTGGCGGGGGTGGGCTGTGAATAGCCAGTTTTCAATCTCAGAAAGGGTGACGCTGGCAGGAGGGCTCAAGACTGACCTCAAGGTTCAAGTGGAAATGCTGGGCGTGACATCTCTGCTTTAACCAGAAATGACGACAGGAGGAGAGACGTGTTTGCCAGGGGTGAAGTGGAAAGGAAGTGACAGCGCCTCACTCCTGGAGAAAGTCAGTGACATTCGTGAGCGTGAGAACATTTGCTTGGATTTTGTGTGGCATTCTACCATTTCTGAAGTGCTCTTACAAACCCCTTCTTTCTTCCCAGTTAAGCCTGGTGGGAGAGGCAGGGCAGGGCGACCCACCTTCCACCTCATCACAGGGAGGCTCAGCTCCCTGGGGTGGGGACATGGGGTTCGGTTCTCCGAGTTAATAGGCCCATGTAGTGCCAGGGGTGGGCAGGCTAAGATTGTGACCTTGACTTCTGCCTGCTCACTGTGTCCTTGCCGGCCTTCTGTGGATGCGAGATTGAGAGTGTCTGCCTGGCCAGGCCTGCAAAATGGGAAGGGCTATGAAGTAACCGACATGAAAGAAAGAATGAATGATGGACATCAGCAGGGTGCAAAAGGCAGCCTTCTTGATGGTGAGTTCCATCATGCTGGAGCTGGGAGTTGGTGGGTCCCATGTGGGCTATGGCTGGCTCTCCAGGCTGTGTGGGGTGCAGGTACAGAGGAAGGCGGCCCTCCCTCGGGCTGAGGTGGGCATTCAGGGCCCTGAGGCCTCCTAGGTCAAGATAGTGAAGGTCAAGGGTTCACAGGTACAAGAAAAAACTCTGGACTTGAGTTCAAAGGCCTCAAGGTTTTTGCCATGTCCTGACCGTGGGTGAGATGCTTGATCTCTTGGAACCTCAGTCTCTTTGTCTTTGAAATGTTATGTTACATGCCCTGGAAATGTGGAACTCCTTGGGAGTTTCCTCTGTGCCTTGGGTAAGCACTTGCCCCTTTGAGTGGTTAAGGGAGCGAGAGGTTGGGAGATGCCACTCTGGCGGCTTTGGAGGAAGGGGCCATGAGCCGAGGGGTGCACGGGTCGCTAGGAGCCATCAAGAGAAGGAAACAGGTTTTCTCCTCAACCTCAGAAATAACCGGTTCCAACAACAGCTTGGTGTTAGCCCAGTGAGCTCAATCTTGGACAGTCTGACCTCGAGCTGTGAGGTAGTAAGTCTGTGTTGTTTTAAGTCGCTAGGTCTGTGGTAATCTGTTATGGCAGCCCTCGGAAACAGACACAGTGCACTTAAGATTCGTCCACGTCACCGCAGGCACAGACGTGCTCACTGTGTGGATGGGCCATGACTAGCTTATCCAGTGACCACCTGGTGGACATTTGGGCTGTTCCCGAGTTTGGGCCATTCTGAATAAAGCTGCTATGAACATCCTTATCTAGGACTTTGTGTGGACACATGTTTTTATTTCTTTTGGGCAAATGCCTAGGAGAAATGAAAACGTAAGTGTATATTTAACTTTAAAAGAAGCTGCTAAACTGCTTTCCACAGTGGTTGCAGTGTGGCGTCTGCCAGCAGTGTGTGCGTGTGTGGTTGTTCTGTGTCCTTGCCAGCGCGTGGCATTGTGTCTTTTTGCTTTTAGCCTTTATTGTAGATGTTATCTACCACATGGTATCTCGTTGTGTTTCTGATTGCATTTCCCTGATGGCTAATGGTGTGAACATTTTTTTCACCTGCTTTTTGGCCATCTAAACCTCTTCTTTTGTGAAACGTCTGTTTGGTTCTTCCACCCATTTTTAAAAATTGGGCCATTTTTCTTCCTATTATTGAGTTTTAGGATTTAGGAGTTCTTTACATATTCTGACTACGTGTTCTTTAGCAGATATATGTTTTGCAAATATTTTCTCACAGCCTGTGGCTTGTGTTTTTAAAAAAATTTTTAATTTTAAAGATGTCGGGTACAAGTCAGGTTAAGTTTACAAATGTTAATTATGCAGGTACCCTTGTTGATGAGGTGTGTCCTTCCTTCCCCCAGCAGAATCCCACTACTGCCAATCCCTCACCCTCCCTGGCAATTTCTCACTACTTATAATCTTTTCCTTATGGTATTATGATAATTGTTCAAGGTCCACTTATATCACACATGTTATACTCAGTTCTTTGTTTCTGTGATAGATTACTCAGTATTATAGACTCTAAGTCCATACAAGTTGCTATGAAGTTCATAATTTTTTCCTTCTTTATGGCTGTGTAATATTTCATTGTGTATATGTACCACATTTAAAAAAAATCTAGTCCTCTTTCGATGGGCAGCATGGTTGGTTCCATATTCTTGCTATTGCTATTATGCTGCAGGTATCTTTTTCATAGAGTGATCTGAATTCCTCCAGGTATATTCCCAGTAGGGGGATTGCGGGGTTGTATGGAAGGTCGATTTTTAGACCTTTTAGGAATTGCCAAACCATTTTCCACAGAGGTTTTACTAGTTTACACTCCCATCAACGGTGTAGAAGTGTTTCCTTTTCGCCACATCCTCTCCAGCATCTGTTGTGTTTTGAGTTATTGATGATGGTCCTCCTGACTGGAGTTAGGTGGTATCTCAGTGTGGTTTTTATTTGCATTTCTTTGATGACTAGTGAGGCTGAATGTTTTTTCATGTATCTGTTCGCTGCTTGTATGCCTTCTTTTGAGAAGTACTTATTCATATCTTTTGCCCGCTTTGTAATGGGACTGTTTGTTTTTTTCTTTTTGGCATGATTGAGTTCCTTATAGATCCTAGATGTTAGACCTTTGTCAGATATACAGTTGGCAAATATTTTTCCCAGTCCGTGGGCTGTCTCCCTGTTCTCTGGATGGTTTCTTTGGCTTTGCAGAAGCTTGTCAGTTTGATGAGGTCCCACTTGTCTATCTTACCTCTATGGCATGGGCACTTGGGGTTTTGATTAGGAATTGGTTGCCAGTTCCAATTTCTATAAGAATGTCTCCTGCATTTTCTAAGGGTCTTATAGTTTGAGGTTTTATGTTTAGGTTTTTAATCCATTTAGAGTTGACTTTTATGTATGGTGATAGGTAGGGTTCTTGTTTTAATCTTCTGCAGTCAGCCCATTTTCCCAGCACCATTTACTGAATAGAATCTCCTGTACCCAGTGGTTGGTGGTGCAGGTTTTGTCGAAGATGAGTTGGTTGAGAAATTGAGGTTTTGCTTCTGGAATCTCTATCCTGCTCCATTGATCTATATGTCTGTTCTTGTACCAATATCAGACTGTTTTGATTATTGTAGCTTTATAATAAAGTTTAAAGTCTGGAAGTGTGATACCTCCTCCTTTTTTTTTTTTTTTACTGAGAATTGTTTCGGGTATTTGTGGTCATTTATGTTTCCATATAAGTTTCTATGTTGTCATTTCTAGGTCTGAGAAGAATGTTGCTGGTAATTTAATAGGTATTGCATTAAATCCGTAGATTGCCGTGGGTAGGATGGACATCTTAACAATGTTGATTCTTCCAATCCATGAGCATAGAATATTTTTCAATTTGTTTGTGGCATCTTCAATTTCTTTGAGCAGTGTTTTATAGTTTTCGTTGTAAAGGTCTTTCACATCTAGTTAGAAAGATGCAAAGATATATCATTTTTTGTGTGTGTGACTATTATGAATGGGACTGTGCTTTTTATTTGGGTTTCTGTTTGTTTATTGTTGGTGTATAGAAAGGACGCTGTCTTTTGCACATTTATTTTATACCCTGAGACTTTGCCAAAGTCCTTTATCGGTGCAAAGAGGTTTTTGACAGATTCTCTTGGGTTTTTGAGGTATAGAATCATGTTGTCATCAAAGAGGGATAACTTAACTTCCTCTTTTCCTATTTGGATACTCCTGATTTCCTTCTCTTGTCTGATTGTTCTAGTTAGGACTTCCAATACTATGTTGAACAGGAGGGGTGAGAGTGGGCATCCTTGTCCTGTTCCGGTTTTTAGAGGAAACGGTTCCAATTTCTGTCTGTTTAGCAGTATGTTGGCTGTGAGTTTCTCATAGATGGCTCTTAATATTTTGAGGTATGTTCCATCTATGCCTAGATGTTTGAGCGTTTTTATCAAAAAGGTGCTGGATTTTATCAAAAGCTTTTCCTGCATCTAATGTTTTAATCATGTGGTTTTTGTCTTTACATCTGTTGATGTATTTAATTACATTTATGGTCTTGTGGATATTTAACCAGCCCTGCATCCTGGGGATGAAGCCTACTTGGCCATGGTGGATGATTTTTGAGATGTGTTGTTGGATCTGGCTTGCTAGAATCTTGTTGAGAATTTTAGCATCTATGTTCATCAAGGATATTGGCCAGTAGTTCTCTTTCTTTGTTGGATCTTTACCTGGTTTGGGTATCAATGTGATGTTAGCTTCATAAAATGATTTAGGGAGAATTTCATCTTTCTCAATTGCCTGGAATACTTTCAATAGGATTGGTATCAGTTCCTCCTTGTATGTGTTGTGGCATTCTGCTGGAAAGCCATCTGGTCCAGGGTTTTTTTTTTTTTTTGGTAGGTAGTTTTCTTATGATGTAATCGATTTCCTGGGTTGTTATTGGTTTACTTAGGATCTCTATTTCTTCTTGTTTCAACCT
>CAUYQG010159244.1:0-19438 GCA_963574415.1 Tarsius wallacei | reverse complement strand
GAGACCCGCCTGGGCAAGCGAGACCTCATCTCTACAATAAATCAAAAAATCAGCCGGGCGTGGTAGCGCGCGCCTGTAGTTCCAGCTACTTGGAAGGCTGAGGCGGAAGGATCGCCGGAGCCCAGCAGGTCGTGGCTGCGGTGGCCGCGAGCAGCCACTGCACTACAGTCTGGGCGACAGATTGTTACTCCAACTCAAAAAAAAAAAAAAAAAAAGAAATTTTCTTTAAGTAGAAGGTACAATGTATTGGTGCTGTTGAAATCATAGGAATATTAAAACACACACACACACACACACACACACACACACACACAAATCCTTTTCAGAAAGCAACTTCTGGGTCAGCTAAAACTTAAAAATTTTCCATTAAGACATCATATAATCACTGCATTTGAGAGGCTGAGCATCAACGTAAAACAAAATTGTGAAATGATTAATTGAGACATAAAAATATAACAAGTTCAGGAAATGTTGCCACTATTTTTTCAGGTTCACAAGAATCTGATTTCAGTTCCCACATACTCTTTTCAGAGGAATATTTAAATAATTTGACTGTGACAAGCCAAACTGTTTTGAGACCTCATTGAAAGTCAAATGAAAACATTAATCAAATGCAAAAATATTCCAGTCAGGCATAGAAATGCTGCAGGTTAGAAAATAAAAATGTTGCCTCTGAGAAGGAAAATCAATCGATTTAGAAAAGCAACTATTGGCTCAAATCTACATGGTCAGTAGTGACTAGAAATCACGAGTATTTCAAGGGATTGTATTTTTCCTCGGAATCATTAGATAGACTTGGGCTATATCTACATTGCAAAACCAGTTTGTTTGACTAACTTTTCACCTGAGTAAATTAGAAAATCAGATCTTTCAAGCAACCGTCTTTCCTTTTCTCACTGTTTTTTGGACAGGTTTTAGTGACTAGCATGCAAATAATTATTTACAGCACAAAATAGCCAGGTAAGTAATTGAGCAAAGGAATGACTTTCATACTATTAAATGCCACAGGATTGTTCAACCTTAAGTGAAAACTACCTTTTCATTTCTGCTGTGGATTCTATAAAATACAGCTCCTTCGGTAAGACACTCTGACAAATATATTGCATTGCTATTCCGTCAAAGCTACCCCTGTTCTGTGGGACTAGACAACTAACTATCTGCACACCGTGGACCATCCCACCTTACTCTGTCACCTACTAGCCTTATCGCCTTGATAATTTGCTTAGCCTCCTTAAACCTTTCTGTCATTATCTGTTAAAAATGCCATCAGATAGACACATGAGGATTTAATTAGATAATGCCTCTGAAGCATCGAGTCACTGTTTGGCATAAAGAAACATTAATACACGCGAGTCTTATATTCTTTGAATTTTTATTCATTCATTCGTGCATTTGACAAACATTAATTGGATTTTTACGAGGGCTCAGTCACTGCACTAAGCACTGGGAATAAAATGGTGAAAAATCCACAGCCCCTGTCCTGATTAAGCTTAGTGTGCAGCAGGGAATACACTCAGGCACACCAACCGCTTTGCCAGAGTGAGACGTGCTCTTCTGAAATAAGCAAGAGCCTGGTGTGCTGTGGGTACCTGCGGGAGGGCTTCCGGGAGGAAACAGCAGGGATCAGTGGAGGTGAGAAGAAGAGCTTGGGGTGGGGTATGGGTGAGGAGGGGATAGGGAAGAAGAGGGTAATAAAGGAAGCAGGGCAGATCTTTCCATCAGAGGGCTGACGCCGAAGGAACTACTTCAGAGCGAGACCATGGATGCAGTTCTACCAAGAAAGTCAAAACACAGAACAACAATAACACTGTCGTGTTCTCTCTCCGGCTGACAGTGCTAAAGAGCAAGCTGGCAAATAACAGATTTTTAGTCTCACTCACATTTAGGGAGCAAAAAAGAAGACACTTTATCCAACCCAGAGGAAATTTATAAATGTTCAATGCAAAATGTCTGCCTAAAAGGCCACTCATATCTCACTAGAAGGAGACTCAGAATATCTTTCTCATTCTTTGTATAAAGTGAAAGGGGGAAAAAAAAGAAATTAAAGGAAAAGAATTAGAAGAAGCCTGTAATCAATCTTTTCCTTTACAAAGCCCAGCAAGCCAGGAGGCTTGCCAGAGGCTACATCTTTCAGAGACCAAGGACAGGAAAAAGCCTATTAAAATGTGCTCCATTCCCAAAGAAAAGGGTCACCCAAGACCCTCAAGACTCTTGACTCCAATAGATTTAATGGAAGCCAACTGCTATTTTAAGAACTCAGAAGGGGGATTTCCCTCCCCAAAGAAAGGAAGGTAGACATCATCAATGCCCTAAAGTAATTTCATCTGTGGCGCCAGGCATGCTTTTCACTAACTTTCTGTAGACTGGTAAAGCCGTTAAATGAGGGTTTAGTGGCTGAGAATACAGTCCTTCTCACACAAGGCTCGAGACATCATTGACCCAAGGGCCATCCCGCCAGGATTAAGGAGCTAGCATCCCACGTGGTTTGTGTCCTCTTTTCTCTGTGCTGGCCAAGATAATAGTACACCTTGCAGATAAGGAGGATGTTGTTCCCCACTTCGTTTAGTAACCACAAACCTTTCACCTTCAGTTAGAGGAAGATAATAGAGACCCAGCTGCTAGACACAAAATGAGTCTTAGTTCGAGATTTGCTGGCAACTCGGCTTCATGCAGTTAACATAAATTGTATACAAATATCTCCTGAAGCATCCTTCTCTAATGGCCTCCTCTCTAATATCCTCCACTGCTGTCTGCCCCCTCTCACTCATCGCAAAGGTCTCTCTGTAAATAGGCAGACAGACATCATTATCTCCATTTGGCAAATGAGGAATCGAAGGCAGAACAAGGTCACATGACATGACAGCAGTAACACGGCATCCACAGGAATAGAAATAACACCAAGGATTGTCGCTTGGGAATCAAGACAGTGTGGCGAGGTGAAGTCTTCCTTTTCTCTGACTATTGAAGGCAGGGCAGGCACAGCCTGCTCAGTTTTGAAAGCATCCTCCCTTGCTCTTTATAGTGAGAGCTGAATCGAATCTCAGGGAGCAACTTGGGTCAGAGAAGAAAAGCTGCCCGCCCATGTAGACACGCTCCATACATCCTTTGCAAATAAAATAAAATAAAGTAGAGCCTCTCCTGCGTAAATATTTTGACCTCCAGAATGCACTTCTGATGACACTTCTCTACCATTATTTCTGCAAACAAATGATTGTCAAATGAATGAATGACTGGAGCTCAAATTGTACACTTAAGATTTTGAAGAAGCCCTAGGAAGAAGAATCACTGAGAAGAATATTGGATAAGCAAATAACCTTATCAACTACATTTTTACTCAAATTCCTGCGTCTACCTAATGAGAGTGTCAAACTGAATCCCTGACGGGCATTTGAACCCCACAGTGATGAGAGGTCTCAGTCAAGGCAGCAGCACATGATTTGAACCAAGCTGAACTTCTTCGTAGAAAGAGAAAATCCATTTGCTATTTTTATCTTTATTTTTTTCTGTATGTTCCTGAAAATCAAATGATTAAGTCATTTCCCAGGTCTTTATGACAAGAAGAAATTATCATCTGAGATATTACAAGCAAAGCTTGTGGTAATACAATCAAAAGGGGAGATGGGCCCTTAGAAATGTTTAATTCAGTAAAGAAACTCAGGCATCCAAAAATATTAAGTGGTAAACAAATTCTTTCAGAAACCTTTAGAAAAAAAATAATAAGAATAGGTAAGGGATTTTCTTACTTAAATCCAGTAAGGTAGGTATAAATATACCATTTTAGAAGTGAGAAAACTGCTATGCTTGTTCTGGCATTGGAGCCCATGCTACGGATGATGTCATGCTGTGGGCCACAGGAGGGCAGCACTCATGCCAACACGGAGCCCATGGTCTCCACTAGGTCATCCGGTGATCCTCAGGAGGGTGGCGTCTACACTGACACAGAGCCCATGCTCTCTGCTAAGTCATCTGTGTTGCTCATGTCACCACAGAGCCCATGATTTTCACCAGGCCATCCTTGATCCTCTAGGAGAGTGGCATCCGTGCCAACACAGAGGCCATGCTCTCGACTAGGTCATCCTCGGTCCTCCGGGAGGGCAGCGCCCACACCGACAGAGTCTCAGAGGCACCCTGACTGCAGTTCCAGCCAGAGAAGACCAGTGTCATTTGGAAAGTTTCTTCCTCCCAAGGCTGATAGGGAGGATTTTTAAGTCTAAAATATTAATCATTGCAAGTAAGAAAGTTGACAGGAGTCTGTATCTCTTTTTCTGGGCCAAACTCAAGGTACATCTAGCTATTGGAAATTCAATCAATCGGAAAGAAATATCCACCTATTAAGATTGTTTCTCATTTATTAGCTAGAAATTTTGGCTCTGGGTCCCTAGTTAGGATGCACTCAATTAAGCTCCAGTGTCTTAAGAACACAACAACACAAATGAATCGCATCAAGCCAGGGTTGAAAATGATGAAGTGAGAATGAACAGATTACCACACGGCTGCGTTAATATCATTACTGAAAGGTTAGCTGCTTAGGAAATCGACAAGGTGGCAAGAGGGCGTTCACGGTGCTTCCCTGGAAATGAGGGCAGAGAAGAAACGAGGCTGAACAGAGAAAAGCTTTTGTTGACATTTTCAAAAGCCGACTTCATACAGGCCACATCCCCAAGGAACAGAAAATGGCAAATAAGGAAGAAACCAGTAACACCAGGAAATTGCAGGCCGGTGAGTTCATCCCCGGTCACAGGAAAGCATTTGAGAGGTTTTAGCGGATCAGTCCTTGGGCGAGAGAAGGTAGCATCATTATAGGGAAGGTGAGCCTGCCCCCTGGCTTTGAGAATTCTCAGGCTGTGACTATGGCATTAAGGAAGCAGGTAGCAGAGTGAACCACCTCACCACAACAAGCACTGGAATAGGAAATGCTGAGGCCAGGTTCCGGTGTGGAGTCACAGCATTTTTATATCAAATAAAAACTTAATTTTGGAATCACAGAATTCCCAGTTTGGGCCAAACTGGTACTCAACTTTCTGTGCTGTGTTATTCACAAGGATACATTTATTTGCACACACACACAATCTTGTGATTGCACGTGATTGCTTGGAACCCACCTCTAGGATGGGAGACTGAGCGATGTGCCTCACTGGGATGAATGAATTAGTCAGGGATTCGGATGGCCGCCCCTGTGGGAGAAGGTAGGTCTGGCTAAACAAGCAAGCATCCCTGTGACTTAAATATACCTGTTTTAATTTAAAGAGCACATGTGTTGAAGGGAATTTCGTTAATGGAGTGTTAAGTAAGAACACTGTTTTTAGAAGTAGTGAAGGCAGCCAACATTAAAGGAGACATTCGAACGGAGGCAGAGGAGAGAGAAACAGCGTTTTGACTGGCCCTGGGAGGGAGCTTTGTATTTCCACTGAAGTACAAGGAGAGGACAACGCAAAGGACGTTCTGTGAGTGGAGTGTGGGAGGGAAGCATCACCAAAACAAAGTCGAGGAACATGCCGGTACTCAGCTGGACCTTGGAAACTGTAAGAATTAGCTGGCAGGTACGGAAGTGGGTGGGCTCTTGAGTCAGGGGAGCTCACTGTTTCTTCTACAGGTGCAGGGAGTTCAGGACTGACGGATGGACTTCAGATGGAGACCCGGCATGTCAGAAATAAGGATGGAAATTACGACTGGTCACAGCATCTGGGGGCAGCTCATACATAGAGTTAGAATGACTTGAACTAAATGGTTAAGGAGCCCTTCCGCTGGATGTGGTATGACAATGGTCTCTGAATACAGTGCTTTCTTTTTGTTTTAATTTTTACTCGTGTGTGTGTGTGTGTGTGTGTGTGTGTGTACTGACATAAAGTGCAAGGTACTGTACTTAACATTTTGGAATTTATAGGGCTTATTTCATACTACTACACTCAGATAGCAATGTGTTTTTCCTCTTGAGCCATATTTTGATTTAGGGGCATATGTCCGCACATTCACGAAGCTATGCTCATGTTTTAAAATTTACTAATCAAAGTGAATGAAAAGAGTTACTTCAAAATTAATTCATATATAATATGCTTTACTAACTAGTTTTCATTACATTTTCCAATTAGTGGTATTAGTTCATAAATTGTGAACACGTGTTTATAAACTAGACATATTTAATATGCAACCAACATTATACTTGGGATGCCAAAAAATATGTACACATTTTAAGTATGACGGTTGCTCAAAAGATGGCTTTAGTCAAATGAATGCTAGCAACATTATGTGACAGGACAGTCAAAGAAAATGGTGGAAGCATGGTTGAGCAAACCTCATACTACACATTGCTACCATAATTCAACTCAACCACAAAAAGCAATAATAGACAACATCTCTTAAAATGTGTATAACCATTTTGGGGGCACCCTCGTATTTGTGTAAGTGATCCATGGAAATTCAGATCGGCCTTCTCAATTATGACTGTTACCCAAATACCTATTTCTTGTTATCACAGTGTAAAGAGGATAAGTGCAGCCCACACGGCTGGTTGCCCACCAGAACTCATCTCCTCTTCCGGACACACATTCCCAGTACCTCATGTGGTTAGTCATAGCCGTGTGATGGAACGCTAGCCAATGGGGTGTGATGGAAGAGACGTGTACCCTCTAACGCCTGGCCCATGCAACGTTTTCAGCAAGTCTTATGTGTTCTTGACACATCAATACCCACTTGAATTGGGATGATCTCCCAGGAGGCTCTGCCAGTCATGTGTTGAAGATAAGTCCTGAGTAATCTCATGGATATGGGCTACCCCAACCACACTTATTCATCCACACAATCAAGAAACAAACTTCATTTGTGTTTGAACCGTTCTGCGTTGTGGATCTACTGTTGTAGTCAATAAACGACTCTGACTAATCCACATTTCACCTTGGGAGTATTAATAAGTTATATAGCTTAGTTTTCTCATCACTCAAAGCAGTAATAAAACTGACATCGCTTGCAACTGATCGCTTTTTAAAAATTTAAGTTGGAAATCTGAAGTCACATTATAATTTCGGACACAAGCCTTTCAGAACTACAGTCTTTAAGCCCTAAGGCCCTGATCACTAAGGCATCCATTGGATGCAATGTATTAACTTTTCTTTCATGTATCTCACATGATAATAATTATTTCTCATGCTGGGGAGAATTAAAAACTATCCCTCAACTCGCCCTCCATAGGGTTTAATTCCTTCAGAACTCCAGTTTGGAAAGGCTAGACACATCCCAAAATCACATGGAAATGTGTATACTCATATGTGCCTAAGTATCAAGGCTATCGACCCTAGAAGAATACGGAATATGTAAACATATCTATGAGTCTTTCCATTGATAGGTACATCTATTTATTACACATAATTCTGTATTATTTGGGTATATAATTCCCACACTACTGCGTGCAGTGCTACTCTCTGATATTGAAACTTTCATTCTGCTTTGGCTACCTATGAAGGCACTACACGCCTGGGAACTCTCTGGCATCACCTGTGTATTATAAGTTATTCGCTCTGGAGGACCCTAGTATAGACAGTATATCTCCCACAGAAACTGGTGGATCTTGGGACCTATTCAGTGTCGCAGGTACCATGGGTCTGTAGATATCTGTCTTTTGCATTCATTATTGAACAGATGGATAGACAAATGAATGAATGATTATACTGTACTTAGGACAGTGCTTTTCAAAATATTTGTAGTTACATTGTGACTTATATCCCTAATATTCCTACTTTTCTCTGGCAGCAGAGAAGAATGAAATTGCATGAAAAATGGCTAAGAGGAGCAGTTTGCATCAGACTCGAAGGTGATTCCCAAACTTGCCAACATATTGGAACAACCTGGAGTGCTCTCTCTCAAAATACAATACCTGGGCCCCACACCTGATGATCCTGATTTAATCAGCCTCGGGATTTTCTTAAAGCTCCCTTAGAGATTCTGAGCAGACAGAGCTGAGAACCATTGCACCAGAACCATGTTTCCTCTCCTTGCTTGATTGTAAGAATTAATTGGCAGAAAATTACAGATTCTCAGGCCCAACCTAAGAAATTTTGAATTAGCCTCTCAATGTCTTGGATTCTGTTTTTCTTTTCTTTTATTTCCAGATGATTCTTCTGATCAGGAAATTGTGTAAGTACTTGCTCAGGCTCTAAGCTCTGCGAGAGAGTGCCACGGCCTGCCATTCTCTGCTGTATCCCAGGACTTAGCATAGAGCCTGGATCATATCAAGCATTCAATCAATATTTTATATTATTTAATTAACTCACTTATTTTTAAAACGGAAAGGAGTACAAGTAACTGACAAAATTTAAAATGCCACTTGTGAAGGCTGATTTTATTCCAGGATGTCACAAAACCAGGGTTGTTAAGGGTTTCACAAGAGCTTCTGTGGGTTCTCTTGCAGCACTTTTGTAAGTATTGTAACACAATCAGTTAATTGGTCTGCAAACGGGTATTCAGAAGCATCTCAAAGATGGCACTTGCCAATGGATGCTACATTCTCTCTGTATAACCACTTATTAGAAAAGTCACAAGTGAAAAGAGCTGGGAGGAGGCCTCTATTATGTATACAGAGGGAAGAATACGATTGCACCTGATAGGTAGTTAGAAAAAACAACGAACAACTTGTGTACTTTTCTTAATTGCTGTGTGTTTTCTTTTAAAGTGCAGTCATTTTATGTTTCTGTTCAATTGAAAGGCAAATGCACATGTCAACTTAAAAAACAACAGTTCAAATTTTCTATCAGTAATATTTTTGACACTTCCTAAAGTCTTCACTAACTTAGTTAAATGTCACTTTCAAAATTAAGATTCCTTTACCCCTTACCAGCTTGGTCTTTTAAAATTACCTGTCACTTGTCATTGGAAAGTTGGCTGTTTTTAAATGATCACTCATTATCTTCCTTTATACTCACCAGAATAAGCTGACAATCAGAAATCAGCATGTGTTCTTCCCAGATCTAGATCCCAAACTAAGTAGTTGTATTACATAAAAATAAATATTGGTCTGTATAAGAATATTGTGGAGTGTTTTTCCATCTCCATCATCATAAGGGTACAAACAAGGGATTGAGAGTAATAAAGATGACATTTTGTATGGTGCATCATAGTTTATACAATGCTTTACTTACACATATCTCATGAGAATGCCATGCATGGCTCTTTTGTGATGGAGGTATCAGTAAAAAAAAAAAAAAGTTTAAAGTCTTTTGCTGTGAACCATAACTTGAAAGCTTCAGTTCCACAAAATGAATGTATAAATCGGGCCCGGTATAAGTTGGTAGGTGATGAGGTCTATAGCAAATGAGAGAAATCCATTTCTGCTTCAAGCTATGAACATTTAAAAATATATCTAAACCCGTGAGCCAAACAAAACATTTCTGCCTGCCTCGCGTGCAACCTCTGCTCCGCACTAGCAGAATATAAGATGTGAAAGAAAAAATAAAGTGAGAACCCAGGTGTGGGACAAGATGGGATGAGAAACGGTTTGGGTCCCAGAAATGGAGCCTGTTTAAGCAAGGATGATACAGGTTGCAGGTGTCCATCCAATGTCATCAACATGCTCCTTCTCTCTCTTTTGAAATGGTTTTGTTGATGTTGTTATAGCATTATATAGTGTTAAAAATATTACAATGACATGGCTTTGGACTTAGTCTCTTTAGTCAGTTTCCTTATCTGTAAAATGGAGAAATGTTAACTACCATAGAGTTGTGAGGTTAAATGAGAGCATGACAAAGGCTTAGCAGAACTCCCTTCACACTGTAAGTGATAAGCAAATGATGACCATTCTCATCATCACCATTGGGCATAACCACTTCCTGACTCATTTCTTAAACTTCTCCTTAGTATATACAGTTGGTCCTCTTTATCCAAAGGTTTGCCACTCATGGAGTCAACCAACCAGGACTGAAAATATAAAAAAAAAAAAAAAAAAAAAAAAGGTTGGGCACAGTGCCTCGGTTCATGCCTGTAATTCCAGCACTGTGGGAGGCTATGGCAGGAGAATCACTTAAGACCAGGTGTTTGAGGCTGCAGTGTGCTATGATCATATCATTGCCCTACAGCTTGGGCAACAGACTGAGACCCCATCTCTTAAAAAAAAAAAGCTTCTGTACTGAACATGTGTCAACTTTTTCCTTGTTATTATTCTTTAAATAATAAGCATAACAGCTATTTCCACAGCATTTACATTGTATTAGGTATTATAAGTAATGCAGAGACGACTTAAAGTACAGGGCGGTTATGAGTATGTTAAATGCAAATACTACGCCATTTTATTTTATTTTATTTATTTATTTATTTTTTTTGAGTTGGAGTCTCACTCTGTCACCCAGACTGGAGTGCAGTGGCCGCCCCCGGCCACCGCAGCCTCGACCTGCTGGGCTCCGGTGATCCTTCCGCCTCAGCCTTCCAAGTAGCTGGAACTACAGGCGCGCGGTACCACGCCCGGCTAATTTTTTGATTTATTGTAGAGATGAGGTCTCGCTTGCCCAGGTGGGTCTCGAACCCGCGGACTTAGGCAATCCACTCACCTCAGCCTCCCAAGGCGCGGGATTACAGGCTGAGCCACTGAGCCCGGCTTTGAAAGTGTTCTTTAATTGAAGAAGTGACATGAGTAACTCCTCTCCATCAAAAGATTTTAGCCAATGGTGGCACAAAAATTTATGAAAGACATAATTTTGGGTGAACTTTATTGAAGATGGTCAGGACATTATTAAGGGAAGGAGAGGTAGATTCTGGGTTCTTGGTTCTAGGCTAACAACTTACTGAATACTTATCTTTGGTAGGTTACCTTGAGGCTGACATTTGACAGTTCTTTTTTTTTTTTTTTTTTTTGAGTTGGAGTCTCACTCTGTCACCCAGACTGGAGTGCAGTGGCCACTCCCGGCCACCGCAGCCGACCTGCTGGCACAGTTATTCTTCAACATTTGGTTTGCTGCTCTGCCTGGACTAAACTTGACCTTTTCCAATCAGTAATGTTAACAGTTGTTAACTGGATATAGAATTGTTTGCAAAGTATTATCATGAAGCAATTCTCACTTATGAAATGTTTGACAGGGATAAGATTATAAAAAAAATTAAGGGGAATCTTCTTAAATGCAAACTGAGAGCTAAAGCTTAAGAGTGCAGTGTTGATTGAGGATGCAGGTCCATCTGGTAAGTGGCTTTTATTTTTCCTTTTCTGTTGATGATTTCTGTAATATGGATAGGTTTCATTAGAGAAATAAAAATGAGCAAGAGTTTTGATTCAGAATCTTACAAGGTGAGAATCCAAAAGTAACCATTTAAAAATATTGTCAAAGATCACAGTATATGTAGTGGAGCTAAAAAAAAAAATCTGTATTTATTGAAAATGGAGACATTTGGGGATGTCCTTAGTGTAATAATGACATTATTTAAAGTCAACTTAAACATCATTAAGAAAGGTTAAGACTGTTTTTGTTTTCTGGTTTTTTGCAATTAGAATTGCATGTGCCTAGTCAGGCATGGTGGCACATGCCTGTGATCCCAGCACTTCAGGAAGCCAAGGTGGGAAAATCACTTAAGACCAGGAGTATGAGACCAGCCTGAGCAAATAGACCTCATCTCTAAAAGTAAAAAAGCTGGGCATGGTGATGTGCAGGCTGAGGTGGAAGGATCACCTAAGCCCGCGGGGTTGCAGCTACAGTGAGCTGTGATGGTGTCACTGTACTCCAGCCTGGGGAATAGTGACCCCAACTCAAAAAGAAAAAAAAATTTACATGCCAATTACTGATAATGTATTTAAGGGGCGATTTTAAGCAAATTTTTAGCTCAAATGAGTTTTTATGACATTTTAAGGTACATACTTGCCAGAAATGATAAAAGGAGACTCTGGAGGTGCACTTGAACTGAGAATTAAACAGGAAAAAAGACAAAGCATAAAATAACTTTAAGACATAACCTCGGTTCTCAAACACTGGTTAGCCTTATAGATAGACTTTATTTATTCAAGTAAATAATTAAAAATACTTTCGCTTATTTGAGTACAGTGATCAGGATTTACATCCTGGTGTGATCATGAACTCAGGTTAAACCTCTAAATCTCAGTTATCTGCCTTTGATGAACTAATGGTAATCTTAAAATATTAGCACATTTAGAAATGGATGACTCATTTTTTGAGAGTCGGGAGTGTGGTATGCACATAGTCAATATAAAGTCCAAGGAAGAATTGGCATTGAAGTAGTGAAAGAATCTCACCATGTGGTTTAAGAAGAACTTTAGAGTTACTTGCAAGAGTATCTCATGGCCCTATGAGGGAAATCTACAAATATTTATCCATTTTGCTGGGCCATTTATGAGCAACTTTGCCTGTACTTTCTTGAATTTTCATCATGTTTCTAGCTTTTACTTCATCTTAGGAAAGGTTAATTCTGAGATTCGAATTTTTATAATTTTGAAAATGGCCTGGGGGAAAGCTGCTTTATCAAAGTGGAATTTCTGGTTTTATCTAGTATTTTTATTTTTACTTATTTCAGAATATAGAGATGATGTCTTGCTATGTTACCCAGGCTGGTCTTGAACTCCTGACTTCAAGCAATTCTCCCTCCTTGGCCTCTCAAAGTGTTGGGATTGCAGGTGTGAACCACTGTGCCTGCCCTTATGTAGTATTTTAAAGATGGACATATGGCTGGTTTATTTTTCCTACCTATATAACTGATGTAGTTTGGAAATATTTTAATATAAAATACCTAACTATAAAGTAAGAAAATTGATATTGTTGTATAGTTTATAGCAATCTTCTATTTTAATGTTTGATTTTGATCTATTTGATTTTAAGCTTTGCTAATTATTTATCCCTCTGACATTACAACTAATAAGTTTGTAGTTTTAAAATGAAATCCTACATAATTTCAGGAAAACTGCAAGGGACAATGAATAAATATTACCTAAAATGTTGAAGCAAGTCTGAGTACTAAAAACTTTAGTTTTTGCCTACAATATCATATATAAATCCAAGAAAAATACACTATAAAGACCTATTATAAAATAAAAATGCAATACTTTAAAAACTTGGTTTTGAGAGGAAAAAATAAGTAGATACTATAAAGAAACAGAATTGATTAATCTCTTTTTAGAAGAAAACCATTTCATTTGTGGGTGGTACTGACAAAAAGTAGTTTAAATAAGTAAATCGGGCAGATTCGTAATTTAGCAGGCACTTTGTGTTTCCATTTTCATAATAGGAGTTAGTCATAAACCATTATACGCAGAACATATTACCAGTGCCCTGAAAGGTATACAAAATACAGTATTATAATTTGTGTCCTCAAGAAACTTAAAATCATAGGAAAGAATTATTTAACAAATGTGAGAGAATGTGGAGTCATTAAGAATAAAGGAGGAGGTAAAGTTAGTATTTGTAGATAGTAATGCAAAGCTTAAGAGAATCAACTGAACATATCTTTGTTTTGGAGACTGGATGTTGCTCTGTCACCCAGGCTGGAGTGCAGTGGTGCAGCCTCAACCTCCTAGGCTCAAGCGACCCTCCAGCCCTAGCTTCCTGAGTAGCTGGGTACTATAGGTGTGCGCCACCATGCCTAGCTAATATTTAATTTTTTTTTTTTAGAGATTGGGTTTGCTATGTTGCTCAGGCTGACCTTGAACTCCTGGCCTCAAGTGATCCTACTACCTCAGATTCCCAAAGTGCTGGAGATTACAGGTGTAGCCACTGCACCTACCTTGAAAGTCTCTGAAAACTATTATAGTCACTGGGTATAAAATTAATCGCAGATACCAAGAGCTTTCATTTTATGTAAACAACAGCCAGTTATATCTTAGTAGAAGAAAAGGACCCATTTGAAGTAAAAACAAAGGAGAGAAAATACCTAGGAATAAATAATATGCAAGATCACAGAAACAAAACTTTGTATTTCACTTGAAACGAAGGCTCAAACACATGGAAAGGCATATCATAGTCTTGGGTAGGGTGATTTATTATACACATTCTTGTTCTGTAAACTTCATACAATCCCAATAAAAATAACAGCACACACAAAAAAAAAGATAGACCATTCCAAAGTTTCTTTGAAAAAGAAGACTAGCCAGGAAAACACTGAAAAACAATGAGGGCAAACTCTCCTTATGAAATATTAAATAGCTCAAATAATTAAAAGTTTGATAATGGCATATGACTAGATGGACTATTACAACAGAAGAAAAATGTCAAAAATAGACTTAGATATGGGAATTTAGTACAGGATAAAGATGACATTTCAACTATGAGGAAAATATGGTTTAGTCATTAAAAGGTGGTAGGACACTGGGTAGTTCTAAAAAACAAAGTTGGGTTCATACCACATATACCAAAGTAAATTCCAGTTTTAGATGTGAAAACTGGCTAGGCGTGGTGGCTTATGCCTGTAATCCTAGCACTTTGGGTGGCTGAGGTGGGAGGATTACTTGAGCCTAGGCATTCAAGGTCAGCCTGGGCAACATAGCATGATACCACCTCTACAAAAGTAAAAATAAATTTAAAAAATAAATGTGAAAACATATGATTAAAGTCTTCAAAGAGGCCATCAGAGAATTTTTAAAGATTTTTGTGTGGTAAAGCCTTTTCCAAATCTAAAGTCCACAATAAAAATGATAATGTTTCATCATAAATTTATAACAATACATTATATCACCTATATAAACTACTCTTGGCAAAAAAAACCCCCAAAAAACAAAAAAACACCATAAGCATGGTCGGAAGAAAAATGACAAATTTGGAAAAAATAATTATAATTTAATATTACACATTTCTTAATATATAAAAAACACCTATAATTCAATAAGAAAAAGTCAACAATCCAAAAGTAAAAGACCCGAAACTATAAACATAATTTTCGCAGAAAAAGAATAAAATGACTTACACACTGGGGAAAAAAAGTTCAACTTCACCATTAAGAAAAGTACAAGATAAAACTATACTGAGATACTGATTTTTCACCTATTTGATCAATAAAACTTTGTAAAACACTGTCATATGTTAGATATTTTTGGTGAGAATGAGGAGACCAAGTATATTTGCTGATAGAGGGTAAATTGGAACAACCTCTAAGAAGGGTGTGCCATGAATTCTGGATTTATTGATGTGACCACCAATTAACCCTTCTTCAAGTTGGAGAGGTTGAAAAATAAGTACTATATCTTTCAGAATTGTTTTATGTAGGTGGAGTTCTGAATGCTTATGAGGTTTTCCCGATTATATACTCTCCCCTCATGATTTGAAAGGCAGACGTGAAGCAGAGTCCATCTTCTTTAAGTTTTTTTTTTTATTTTTTAGTTGGAGTCTCACTCTGTCGCCCCGACTGGAGTGCAGTGGCACGCTCCCAGCCACTTCAACCTGGATCCGCTGGGCTCCGGCGATCCTTCCGCCTCAGCCTTCCAAGTAGCTGGAACTACAGGCGCCGTGTTACCACCACCGGCTAATTTTTTGATTTATTGTAGAGATAAGGTCTCGCTGAGTTGCCCAGGCAGGTCTCAAACCCTTGGGCTCAGGCAATCCACTCACTTCGACCTCCCAAAGCATGGGATTATAGGTTGAGCCACTGAGCCCGGCTTCTTTAAGTTCTTGAATGTTGCAAGATAGTGAGAAATGTTTGCAAGCAGCAGGAATCAGGTGTCCTTCCTCCAGCTTCCTGAATATAGAGAAGCAGTAGAGGTGACAGCAGCTTCTCAGTCTGATATTTTTGGAGTGAGAGGTTGTAGTGGTTGCCTTCTGGCTTTCAGCATGGCTCCATGATGATCCCAGAGATTGTAGTTCCCCCTAGTGAATTATTTCTGTGTCCCTGTGGGATTCCTTCTTGTGGGCTCAACTTAGATTCCTAAACCCTGCTCCTTCCACCTTTCCAATGACCCTATAAACGCCAAATTCTCTATAAAAAGTGCCTTCCTGTTTAAAACATCTATGATGGTTTCTGTTTCCTGAATTGAAAACTGATTTATCTAGGACAATTTGGCAATAGCAATCAAAATTGTAAATGTACTTTTTCTTTAAACTGATACTTCCAGGAAAATACTCGTATCCTGTAGATATGATTGTTTATGAAGGAGATGAGTTTGTACAAGGTTTTTCAATGCTGCATTATTTGTAAATTGACAATGCTGCATTATTTGTAAATAGTAAAATTAAATATTGTGCATATATAATAGAATTCTAGATAGCTATTTCAAAAGAATGAAAAAGTTTTGTATATTTAAAGGAACAGTCAAGAAGCATACTAAGTTTTTAAAAAAAAGTGCCAAGGGAGATCAGTGTGTATACTAATCGTAAAAATTTAACAAGACTTGTTGAAGTATAATATACATAAAATTAATTGCACATACTTTAAGTGTATAGTTTGACCAGTTTGGTTTGTGAAACCACCATCACAGTGAAGATAATTAACATATCCATCATCCCCCAAAGTTGCCTTATACTTTTTAAACCTCTTCCTCCCTCCAACTCCTGCTTTCTTTTATTATAGATTAGTTTGAATTTTCTGAATTTTATATGAGTAGAATTATATAGTGTGTGTACTTTTGAGCCTGGCTTCTTTCACTCTGCATAATTATGTTAAGATGTATTCATGTTGTTGTGTATATTGATAGTTCATTCCTTATTATTGCCAAGTAATTTCCCTTTGTATGAATTAATTACTTTTTATTTATTTCATTCCCTTGTTGATGGACACATTTGTGTTGTTTTCCATTCAAATAAAGCTACTGAAAACTTTTGTATACACATCTTTGTAAAGACATTTGTTTTATTTCTCTTGGGTAACTAGGAGTAGAATGGCAGGAATATTTGGTGGGTGTATGTTTACCTTTTCAAGGAACTGCCAAAGTGTTTTCCAAAGTGATTGTGTACCATTTTACTTTTCCACTCATGGTATATGAGAGTTTCGATTCATTCACATTCTCACCAGCACTTGATATGGTCAGTCTTTTGAATTATATCCATTCTAATAACAGTCTTTTGATTTATAACTAGGTATCATTGTAGTTTTAATTTGCATTTTTTAAATAGCAAATGATGTTGAGCTTTGTTTCATGTGCTTATTTGATTTTTGTATATCTTCTCAGTGACATGTCTATTTAAATCTTTTGTCCATTATTATTGGGTTGATTTTGAAAATTATATAATTGTGAGACTTCTTTATATATTTTGGATATAAGTTCTTTACCAGACATATGATTTGTACATATTTAATTTCGATGAGGTCCAACTTAATCTTCTTCTTTATGAATTGTGCTTTGGTGTTGTTTGTAAGAAATCTTTGTTTAGCGCATAGTCATAACAATTTTTTCCTATGTATTGTTTTATAAGTTTTACAGTTTTAGGTCTTACATTTAGGTTTATGATTCATTTGGAATGACTTTTTAAATATGGTACAAGGTAACAATTAAATTTCATTTTTTTGTTCCAACACCATTTATTGAAAAGACCATCTTTTCTCTACATTGCTTTTGCACCTTAAAAAAAATCAGTTGTCCATATGAGTGGTTCCATTTCTGAATAATATTCTATTCTATTGATTTGTTTGCCTGTCTTGATGCCAGTATCACACCATCCTGATTACTGTAGCTTTTTGTGTGTGTGTGTTGGGGTCTTGTTCTGTCACCCAGGATGGAGTGCAGTGGCACTGTCACAACTCACTGCAGTCTTGACCTGGGCTTAGGTGATCCTTCCACCACAGCTTCCAAAGTAGCTGGAACTGCAGGCACCTGACCTGGGCTCAGGTGATCCTTCCACCACAGCTTCCATAGTAGCTGGAACTGCAGGCACATACCACCTTGCCCAGCTAATTTTTAAATTTTTTTTGCAGAGACAATGTCTACCTATATTGCCCAGGCTGGCCTTGAACGCTTGGGCTCAAGCAATCCTCCCACCCCAGACTCTCAAAGTGCTAGGATTATAGGTATAAACCACCATGCCTGGCCTACTGTAGCTTTATAGTTGATTTTGACATCAAGTTGTGTTAATCCTCCACCTTTGTTCTTTTTCAAAGTATTTTTAGTTAATCTAGGTTCTTTTCATTTTCTTATGCATTTTAGAGTCAGATTAATTTCTATAAAATAATTTTAAAAAGGCCTGCTAGCACTTTCATTGGGATTGTATTGAGTCTATAGATCAATTTGGGAAGAGTTAACATCCAATAATATTGTGTCTTTTGATCCATGAAGATAGTATAACTCTCCACTTATTTGGGTCCTTTAAAATGTGTTTTAGCAATGTTTTATAATTTTTTAGTGACAAGTCTTGCACATATTTTGCTTGATACATTTCTAAGTATTTCATGCTTTGATGTTATTATAAATGGCATTTTTAAATTTTGACTTTCAATTGTTCATTGCTATCATGAAAAATATAATTTAGGGAGCTTAAGATGGTGACTGGACAGGTTGGACTGTCTCGGAGAGTCTCCACAAAGGCAAGAGTCCATAAATACTCTCTGTGTGTATAGGTGTACAGTGGTGGGAGAGAAAAAGTGTGACTGAGGGGACACTTGGGTTCATGCACCCATCCCCCCTCCTCCCGAGGGCAACTGCAAGCCCTCACTGCCCTGAGATAGGAGTGCAAGCACACTTGCAAGATCATCAGCTACTTGCAGGACTCGCCTGCTGAATCCAGCTGATTCTCATTGCCTGACACCATCACCTGTAATAGTGGATCAGCTGGAACCCTGGATGTGATCAGTGGAGAAAGAGGATCTGGGAGAACCAGAGAGGTGCTCCATGTCTGGTGAGGAAATGCCTACCACAGTCATTTTCTCTTTCCCAGGACCAGGCAGAGACCTGCATTGCCCTGCCCAGCTTCGCCCAGCCTCCAACTTGGGCCCTAAAGTAATCTCATCAAACTGGGAGAGGCAGAAGCCCCTCCCCCATGTTGGATGGGACACAGACAGGTCAGATCTGAGTGGCAGACTTGACAGGAAACAAGCTGGCTGAGTCCAGATCTGATCCACCCTCCTTCCAAAGTAGACCTGGGCCATCGGACCCAAGCTGTGAGCAACACTATCTGCCTATTCTGAGAGCAGAGGAGAGGAGCTAGAGATCAGAGCTGGAAGGACATTGGACTTATAGGGATGACCTCAGAGTGAGTTTGGTTCCTTGTTTTTATTTTTATTTTTTGTCTATTTTACTCATTTTTGTTTGGTTTTGGTCTTAGTTTTTTTCTCTTTCTGATTTTCATACTTGCTTTGTTTCTGTTGTTTTACTGATTTTTTTCTTTATTCTTTAGACATCCTTTTTGTGTATGGGAGAATATATCAATAGGCTGATTTTTGTTGGGCTGTGTGTTTGTATGATTATCTGTATGTTTTAGTTTTTTTTTTTTCTTTTTAGTTTTCTTTTGTGTTGCTTTTCATTTGTTAGTTGGTACATCTGTCTATTTTTCCTCTTACTCTTTTCTCTCTCCATCTTCCTCTTGCCCCCCTCCTTCCTTTTTCCATT
>CAUYQG010159243.1:0-19765 GCA_963574415.1 Tarsius wallacei | reverse complement strand
AGATTCTATCTGGACATGTTGATTTAAGATGTCAATAGACTTCCATGTAGAGAAGTTGGATAAGCAATTGGACATTTGAATCTGGAGCTTGGGGAGTAGTCTGAGCTAGAGGTAGAAATATCATACAGCTGGTAGTATTGTCTCTGCTAGACATTTGTTGTTCCTCTATTGTAGATTGTTTGTATCCTCTACCTGTTTATCTACTAAGTCTCTGATAATTATTCTTAAAATTCCCTAAGTGTTTAATACTGTTGAAAATGTGTAACAACCCACCCTAGCCCATCTAATCTTCACAACAGACTTGATACAGGTTTCTAAAATCTTTCTTTTTATAGAGAAAGAGACTAAGGCTCTTTAGAGGTTAAATAATTTCTCACATCTTGACAGCTAGTAAGTGGCAGTGATGGACGCTGGATCTGTGGGTCTAATGAGAGTTCTGACCTCCACAGACAAATTTAGAAGTCATCAGCATATAACAAATACGAAAAACATATTTGTCCTCCACAAGGAAATGATGTATGCTTTATGTTCACGAGAAAAGGACATATTGAGTCTCCCAAGAGAACTCACGGGATGATATATATAGTAAATCAGGCTTGGAAACCTGATTTCTCTGTATGTCAAGAGTGAATCCATCTTTCAGGAATGGACTCGCATTAACCTAGTTTATGAGTCTGATTTTTAAAAGCAGAAGGTCAAATTGCAATGAGAAATCATTGTCCCAGGACAGGGCTACGTAAAATCTATGCAACTAGCTTTTTCTTATCCTGGACAAAGAATAAAGTGAATGGAATATTTAATGACATTAAGCTAAGAGAACATGGGCTATCCATCTCACTTTTGGGATAATCTTTTCAGGGAAGGGAATCTATCTTATTAATCCCAACAACACCCTGTTTTTTTCTTTTTTCAAGTCAGAGTCTCACTCTGTCACCCAGGTTGGAGTGCAGTGGCACACCCATGGCCACCACAGCCTCAAATTGCTGGGCTCAAGTGATCCTTCTGCCTCAGCTGTCCCAGTAGTTGGAACCACAGTCACGTGCCACCACGCTTGGGTAAATTTTTTTGATTTATTGTAGAAACAAAGTCTCACCAAGTTGCTCAGCTGTCTTGAACCCCTGGACTCAGGCAATCCTCTCACTTCTACCTCCCAAAGTGCTGGGATTACAGGCATGAGCCACCGTGCCCAGTGACCCACATGATTTTTATCTCTTTGGCCGCTGAAGGCATGTAGAACATTGGCATAATCATTTTACCCAAGGACAAAATACTTTGATGAGTGGAAAACTCCCCTAAATCATGTTTTAATAGAGAATACCAATTCTTATCTCTGTGACCTTCCTTTTTTAAAACTCTAAGGCTGACCAACTGTCATTCTGATGGAGGGTTACATCAGATACCTGAAAGGACAAAGCCCAAAATGGAGTTTCTCTGGTCACCATCCTTGGGCAGATCCAGTCATGTACTTAAGTCAATGCTGCATACATAGCAATAGTCATTAACTAGATGAACAACTAGTTTTCTGGGCCCCAGGTGGGCTTCATTCTACTTGGTCACAAGAAACTAAGATTAACATCTCCCAAGAATTTGTCTTTTAGCTCCTAGTCCAGCCCTTCTTAGATTGTCACTTTTGTCCCAAGAATTTGTCTTCCAGCTACCAGCCCAGCCCTTTTGACTATGTGATTAACCACTCGTGACTGACCCACCTGTCTAGCTACTGGCCTACCTTTGTCTATGTGCTCATGACTTACCCACCCATCTATCTACTGTCAGAGATATGAGAAACAGACCACTATCCCATCACCATGGACAGTTCCTGTGTTATCTCACCCCAAAATGCTTACCTGCCTCCACTAAAGGAAAGCTTTAAAAACCCATAGTGTCAAGTATTCGCCACCACGTTTCCTTAAAGCATCTGATCCCTTCTCTCCCTTGAAAAGTGAATACACTCTTTTCTAATCTACTTTCTGAATAAACTGTTCTTCCTTATCTAATTTCTGTGCAGTTCTTTGCATACCCATAGCACTGGCTCACCAACTTAACAGTACCATATCAAATTACTAACAAGTTCTGGCCCAGTTTACTCCTATTACTTTATTTTGCAGTATATCAAGCCCGTAGCTTCATTAACTACTGACCATATGACTTAGCCATGCCATTGATTCTGTCTGTGCTTCAGTTTCTTATTAATCTGTAAAATGGGGGAAATAATATCAACATGAAAGAGTTACTGGGCAGTGCTGAGACTGTGGGAAGCACTCAGTACATGTCATCTGTTATTATCACAATCTGGCGTCACTATTCTAACACAAATGTGGGGAATATTTTGATAGCAATTTTTATATAATTTAAATTCTCTGTATTTTATTTTATACCTTTAAAACCATTAATTTGTGAAGCCATCCATGCTTTTTGTTTTTAACGTTAATTTTTTTATGTAAAACTCTCAGGGTACAAACTTATTTCCAAGTTGTTAGGTGAAACCTCATTGTAAGATCCAATGACTACAATATTAGTCACAGGTGGTTGTAAAGCTAACGGGGGCGGAGGGGGGGGTAGTGAAGGAACAGTGGACTCTATCGCTTGAACTTCAAAACTGGACTAAGAAGCAATAATTCAGTAAATTTTTTTGAAAAGGCAGGGAGAGCAAGAAAGGGAGGCAGGGAGGTGGTGTTTTGTTTTATTACATTTTTTTCTTTTATCAATAGACCCTTTAGCATCTGGTGAAGAACATGGATGCCTTCTTAGACTGATGACTTTAAATGTGCAAAATAAAATACAGAGAATATAAATTATATAAAAATTGTTATCAAAAATTCCCCAAACAAATTTGCGTTAGAATAATAAATATGTTTCTTTATTAACATTAAATAATGAATTCTAAACAGGAGGCCTAATAAAAACCATAATTTAGCAGTAGGGATGGGTGTACATAATATTACAAGGTATTTGAAACAATTGTATTTGTATGATAAAAACATCTGTATTTCTATTAATGACAAAGCCATAGGCATGCTAACACTATGGTTTGTTTACCAACAGTCATAATTAAAGAAAATGTTAAATTTCAGTTAGAGTTTAAGAAAGATACAACGTTTTTCCCACTTACATCTATGTGGCCCATGGACCCCAGATTAAGAACCTATGCATTAGAAGGTAGTAGTACAGATGCCAAATGAAGAGAGAATTTTGAAGAAGGAATTGGTGAACAGAAAGGTCAGACACTGTAAAGATGAAAAGGCTATTGGGTTTATCATTTAGGAGATAATCAGTGAGTATTGCCAGTGAAGTTTTATTAGAGAAGTTGGTGGCATCAATCAGATAACAATAGTTTAATAATCAATTTGGGGAGGGGAGTGCCAACATGGAAGGGGAGAAATTGTCACCTTTAAGGAGCTTGGTTGTGAAGGGGAAAAAGAGGTAGAAGGGAAAGGGCCACTGATAAGGACTGCATTAGCCTGAGGGAGGGTTGGTCCCCAAGGGAGAGTCTGGAGCAGTGCATGTGCTTTGGGGAAAGAGCCATAGAAAGGAAGAGGCTCAAGAGTCCAGAGAGAGGGAAATACGTGATAGAGAATGACCTCTGAGGAGGTAAGGGAAGATTGAATTCTATGCCTTTGTTCTGCCCTTTGCAGCCACTGGCCCAAGTAGGCATGTCCTCTACTTCAGGTAGGGCCTAAAAGCTTCAAACAATGTTAGGTCAGTTAGGATATTTGCCTCAGTGAATGACTGAAAGCTCAACATTGAGGACTTATTATTTAACTTCCTTGGCTTAAAGAATGAAGGTGACTGAACTGGTTCATTCAACTGAAAAAGTCCAGAGATGCGTGGGTGATTTGTTGTACCATAGCTGTCTTTCTCAGCGTTGTTCAGATCCGCTTGCTTCCAGGTTTTGGCTTCATCTTCAAGGTGGCAGTAACATGTCTGAGGAGTTCTAGGCCTCATCGCCATATGTGAAAACCTCCAGGGTAAGAAACTGCCTCTTCCAGCTCTGCTCCCTTCAGAGAGTTAAGCTTCTTGTGCAAAACTCCCCAGCAAACTACCTCTTACATTTCACTGACCCAAATTGCTTTCCTGTTCTTGGACTATTCCCCGTGGCAGGGAAATTCCCTTCCATTCACCAATAGCTGGGTAAGTGCTCGAACCCATCATTGGCAGGAGGCATGGCGCCCCATATGAACTGGCCGTTCTCAGACAGAGCACTGGCTTGCAGATGCATATTGGGCATTTGGAATTGTTAGAATGATGGCAGGTAGGGGCTAGGGATGCTAAACATCCTAAGATGCGTTAGATAGCCCTGAAGAGCAAAGAACTGGCTAGCCTTAAATGCCAATGGTACCTGCTGCTAAGAAATACTGCTATAGACGAGAGAACTACCACCCCACCCCGCCCCACCCCACCCCCAGCTCTTGAGGCTAATGGGAGATTCATGGGAGGATATGGTTATTGCACAAATGTCTGCAAGGAAGGGGAAGACAGTGCAGGGAAGGCAACCAACAATAGATGCTATAGATATCACAGATTTTGGAGGTAGAGAGCCTGGAATTTAAAACCTGGATCTGTTGCTTTTGAGCTGTGTGATCTTGGGCAAGTTAATGAACCATTAAAAGTCCACTTTCTTTAATTAGTAAAAAAAGGAGTAATGATACCTGCTCATGAGATTACTGAGAGGATTCATGAGAGAACATGAATCTGAGTCTGTTAAATGTTCTGGCCCATAGAAAGAGCTCAATGCCAGTGTTTTCTTTCTTCCTGCTGTATGGACATTAGTTTGCAGTGTAACCGCTTGATATTATCTGAAGGGATCAGTACCTTGCTATTTCCAACAAATGTTTTTTTAAGGTGCTAATGTCTTCTAATGAGGGCATGAGCCATCATTTAAACCATTCGATTAGGAACATTGCAGATGGTCCCAGCACAATGTGTTCATGTCACAGATGGCTCGTAACAGTAAGTCTGTATTAATAAGCAAGAATAGACATATCAGTTTCAGCTTTGGGCTATTTATTTCCTTCTTAAATATATTATTACTGTATAAAATAAATACAAGATATATGCACACATTTGTTCTTCTATATGTTTTATAATTAGGTAAAGGTGCATAAGAAAATGACCCCCAGCAATCTCTCAATGCATTTTCTTCCCTTCAGACACAGGCCTTTGTGGATACTTCTCTGTCTGAAAGTTAATTCAGACTTTTTTTTCAGATTTATGTCAATTATTGATTCCTTGGAAAGGCCTCCACGATTTTCCAGATGAGGTAGGTCCTTGTGCTTTTGTTCTCATAGTCTTGTGTTTTTGTTGTCTATGGCTATGTTACAAATCACTCCCAAATCCTGTGGTTTACATACTAACAGGGATGATTTTTCATGATTCTTTTGGTTTATTAGGTGGCTCTTCTCCCCATGGTGTTGGTGTTGGTGCTGAGATAGCTGGGAAGTTACAATCCTGGTGTATCATGCTGGCTATCTACTGGGAGCTGAACTGGGATTGGCCAAACTCATGTGGCTGCTTGGGCTTCCTCACAGAATGACAATTTGATTCTAAGAAACTGTATTCCAAGAGACCTAATCCCACATGCAAGTGCTCATTCAACTTCTGCTTAAACTTTGTTTCGAAGGAGTTCCCCTGGCCATCCACACTTCTGACTGGCTACAAATTTGAGGATTCCTACAACCCCCTCAGGTTCCATAATTCACTAGAATGACTCACAGAACTCATAAAAGTGCTATATTTGAAATAATGGGTTGGATTTTTTTTCTTTTTTTTTTTGAGTCAGCTTCTCACTCTGTTGCCCAGACTGGAGCACAGAGGCACGATCCTGGCCACTGCAGCCTCGACCTGCTGGGCTCAGGCAATCCTTCTGCCTCAGTCTTCCAAGTAGCTGGAACTACAGGCACTTGCCACCATGCCCGGCTAATTTTTTTAATTTATTGTAGAGATGAGGTCTTGCTAATTTGCCTGGGCTGGTCTCAAATCCTGGGCTCAGGGAATCCTCTTACCTCTATCTCTCAAAGTGCTGGGATTATAGGCGTGAGCCACTGTACTCAGTGAAATTACAAAGAATTTGTGCAAAGAATACACATAGGGTGCTTTATACAAAGAATACACATAGGGTGAGGTCTGGGAGGAAACACAGAGCTTCAGTGCCCTCCCCTGTGGAGTCAAAGAGCATCAAAGGAGAAAGTTAGTTACATGGCCAAACTCAGTGTCAACATGAAAGGCACTTACTCAAGGGTAAGTTACTAGGAGGCATGGTTCATTCAGCCTACCAAAGTCTACCACATCTGGTGAACATTTCCTTCATAGTACTCATCATTATTTGCAACTATATATATATATATATGTTATTACTATCATTATTGTTATTATTTTTGAGTCAAAGTCTCACTCTGTAGCCCAAGCTAGAGTGCATGGCACACTCACAATCACTACAGCCTCAATCTGCTGGGTTCAGGCAATCTATCTGCTTCAGTCTTTCAAGTAGCTGGAAAGGTGTGCACCACCATGCCCAGCTAATTTTTTTTATTTATTGCAGAGATGTGGTCTTACCATGTTGCTCAGGCTGGTCTCAAACCCAGGGGCTCAGGCAATCCTCTTGCCTCTGTCTCCTGAAGTGCTGGGATTCCAGGCATGAGCCACCCTGCCCAGCACCATTTGTGTTAACATTTTCTCTCCCCACTCTCTTTATGGACTCTAAAAATCTGTAAAACAGAGATCTTTTTTGTTTTTTGCTACACATTGTGGAGCAGAATCTAAAAGGCAATTTAACGTTTTGAAGATGCCCAAATTGCTGAGAAATTAACAATAGGTACCACCATGCAGGCCTTGCCAAAAGAATTGGTCCTAAACCGGTCTGGCCAGTGTTAGCAGATCATCTACCTCCTCACTCTCTTGGAGAGACTTGCAAGTATGTTGGGCTCCCTCTCCTAACATTGATGGTTCCCTCTTACCTCAGGTCAAGTAAGAGGATTTCAAAAACCAATCAGAGGACTTAGCATGTGGCCCTTGGATTTGGGTGCACCATCATTCCAGGAAGGATAGCCAGAGATTGGGTTCAATCAGGGGTTGTGGGAACCCTCAGATTTGTAGCATGTCAGTCAGAAGTGTGAGTGGCCTGGGGACACCCTGAAACTTATAGCTGATGTCTGAAGTGAGGAGCACCTTGTAGAAGAATATGTCCTTGCTAGAAGAATATGTCCGTAGCTTATGGGATCTGTGCCAAGTCTGGATGTTGAGTGTCAGAAATGAATCGCCAAATGCCCAGTTGGTGTTACCCCAGTTGGTATTGAAATGAAATACTGCATAACTATCCAAATACTTCGTTGCATAAAATAATTTAAAAGTTGATTTTCTACAGTTCTGTGGGTTGACTGGCTCAGCTGATTGGTCCTCACCTGAGGTCTGCTATGCAGATGCAGTAAGATGGCAGTTGAGGCCTGGCTGGATGGAAACTTGGTTGGGATAGCTGGAGCAGCCAGAACTGGCTGGGCATCTCTATTTCTTTGTAGCTAGCCTGAGATTTCTCACAGCATGGTGATCTCAGGGTAGTCAGACTTCTCATACGGTGGCCAGTTTCTCTGTGTTTGAACATTCCACGAGAAAGGCAGTGGAAACCGCTGGTCTGTTTAAGATCCAGTCCTCAAAATGAGCACAACATCACATCTAATGGGCAAAACAGTCACAAAACCCATCCAAACTTAAGGGGAGGAGTCATAGAACCCCACTTTTTGATGGAAGAAATATATCATGCGTGGCCATACTTAATCTGCTTCATGTTCTCTTTGGTACATGACATAGTGTTGCCTGGTTTTTCTTTTATCTCTGACTATTCTTCAATAGTGCATTCTTTCTCCCACTACTGAAACACCCTCTCCCCTTTTCTTTGTCATTATTCATTTACTCTTAATGTCATAACCACTCATATGACCTCAATTACTGCCCAAGGCTGGTGATCCCCCAAATCTCTAAAGATGATCTTCTGACTCACATATCCAAGGACCTTTATAACATCTGTAAACAGAGTCTGAACAGGTTTGGGTCCTTTTCGGGCACAACTTGAAGATGTCTGGATATTCTTGTAGTGCTGTGTCCTAGGAGTCACTTGCTTCTGTCCAACTGTGCCCACATTCATGGCAACCTTCACACTTCCAGGATGACTTAGGTCATTGAACCCAAAAGTTCTATGCAAGAGCTGTGGGAAGGTTGATTGGCTTTATGAACAAGAATGATTTATATAAACATTTAAAAAACATTGACTGTATGAACTGCGTTTAGTGATTTCAAGGTCCTCAGCTACAAGAAGCACAGACATAATTTGTATGTTTCTATTAATTGCACTTTGTCATAACTGCATTTTTATAGTTCATAAATTAACATCGTAATTGGTCATTTTATGATCCATAGTACTCATTCTTATTTTTGAAAATGTCCAGCTGGACCCTTTCTCATAAAGTATGCTGACGTGACATTCAATGGTAAAAACAAGTTGTAGCTGTTCCTGAAAACATACTTAAAAACAGATATAAATTTGAAAGACTCGTTTGCTTAAAAAAAAGAAATAAACTATGAATATTGCTTTTAAAAATCCTGATTTTGTTATGTTTATACTTGAGGTTTGTTTTGGTAGATCATTTTTTGTACCATATCACTAACTCCAAGGTGCATGGACTTGTGTTCTGAAATGGACCACTAGTGTAGTTTCTTTTCTTTTTTTTTTTTTTTTTGAGTTGGAGTCTCACTCTGTCGCCCAAACTGGAGTGCAGTGTCCGCTCCCGGCCACTGCAGCCTCGACCTGCTGGGCTCCGGCAATCCTTCCGCCTCAACCTTCCAAGTAGCTGGAACTACAGGCGCGCGCTACCACGCCCGGCTAATTTTTGATTTATTGTAGAGATGAGGTCTCGCCAAGTTGCCCAGGTGGGTCTCGAACCCGCGGGCTCAGGCATTCCACTCACCTCAGCCTCCCAAGGCGCGGGAGCCACCGAGCCCGGCAGGGTCTCAAATATTTTAACCGCCCCAAGACGCACCCAAGGTGTTTGGCAGGAAGTTAAAGAGTCAGTTGACTATCTCCTGTCAGGAGACATGGCTAAAAGTATTGCTTTCTACTTGAAGATATTGACAAATGTGACTACCTATATTTAGGAGTGGTGAGGAGAACTTGATTCAGCCTTACAAATATTAGGCACATCCACGGGAAGCCGTGGGAAGTGTATGAACGAATTCTAAGTATGCATGTTAAGGAAAATCTTACATGTCTTTTGATGGTTATGAGTAATAAGATCTATGTCACAAATGAGGTCTGTTTCCTGACCACTGTTCATCATCATGCTATTTTTTATTATTTATTATTTAATTAGTTTTTTGAGTCAGGGGTTTCACTCTGTTGCCTAGGTTGGAGTGTAGTGGCATGATCACGGCTCACAGCAGCCTCAACCTCCTGGGCTTAGGTGATCCTTCCACTTCAACCTCCTTAGTGGCTGGAATTACAGGTGCATGCTACCATGCTCAGCTAATTTGCTTTACTTTTTGTAGAGACGAAGTCTTGCTATGTTTCGTAGACAGACCACAAATTCCCAAGCTCCAGTAATCCTCCTGCCTCAGCTTCCCCAAATGCTGGGATGACAGGTGTGAGTCACTGCACCTGGCCTCCTCCTACTACTTTTCTAAGACATTGTTTCCTTCAAACTTATTACATATTGGTATGATGTGTAGTTCTGTGCATATGCCTTGCTTGTTTCTTGGTTCATTCGTTTATCTGGGACAAGGCAAGGGCTCTGTCTTTTCTGCTAAAATTATGTTTTATACACACGGGACTTGTCCAAGCTTAATCGTGATGGAGTCTCCTGAACTTTGCACTTAGTAGGACTCAGGAAATACTAATTGAATAGACTCTGGCAGGAGGATTGCTTGAGGACAAGGGCAGACTTGGATTTTAATTTTCAGCTCACCTACTGACTACAGAACCTAGAATAAATTAGTTTAACATCCTTAAAACCAAATTTCCTCGTTGGAGGAAATTATGAGTAGTATCTATACGAAAAAGTTACGATGCAGATGACGTGAGACGATGGGTATAAAGTGCTCCATCCAGTGGCTGGAACAGAACAAAGCCCCAATCATTTCTGTCTCTGAGGCCAACCTTATGCCTCTGACATGCAGCAGGTAACGCCAGAGGCAATTCTGTTTATCTCTCAACTGTCTCAGTTGTTCCTGGTGCAGTGGAGACTACAGAGACAAGTAGATTCCCATGACTAACTTGATAAGGTCTGCTCTCCCTTCAAAGAGAGAAACGCACCCATTTGAAAGTGATTTGTGGCCTGGTGCAGTGGCTCACATCTGTAATCCCAGCATTTTGGGAGGTCAAGGTGGGAGGATTGCTTGAGGCCAGGAGTTGGAGACCAGTCTGGGCAACATAACGACACCTTGTCTCTGTGAAAAAAAATTGTAAAAACTAGCCAGGTATGGTGGCATGCGCCTGTAGTCCCAGTTACTCAGGAGGCTGAAGCAGGAGGGTCACTTGAATCCAGGACTTCGAGGCTGCGGTGAGTGCACCACTGCACTGCAGCCTGGGTGACACAGCAAGATCCTATCTCTAAAGGCAAACAAGCAAAAACACAAATGATTTGCCCCCAACTTGCATCTTATGTTTAAGGATTTCATAAGTCATGAGTATTTGTGTGGCGGAACTTTGCTAGCTAACAGAAAAAGACCAAAACTACTTTAAAAAGTTGTCTTTCCTCCTGTTTAAAATAAGTTTAGCCAAAACAAGAACGACAGAAGTGCCTTTGATGCCTTTGTTGTTTGGTACTTAATAAATCATGGCACATAATTATGTTGATAAATTTCAGCAGCCTTGCCGACTCCTCTTCCTCTATGCAGGCATGAGATGCCCCTGATAAATCGATCTCAACTCTCTCGCTGTGTCCTATCCAGCATGGAATCTGCTCTGTTTCACCACTGCATTACGTTGGGGCCATATATCACCTGACGCTCTCCAGCCTGCTTCCATATCATGAGAGCAACAGCTGGTTCTGATAATGCATTTGTGTCATACATCACAGAGCTGGGCCCTGGCTACAGCATTATTCAGAAGCTGATGTGATCAGGGAGGGGAAAGCCCAGTGTGCTGATAACTTCAAAATGCAGGCTTTGTTTTGTCCTGTGGGTTTAGTTTTGTTCGGCACGGGAAACTCCAGGGTCCAGATTTTTTTCCCCTTCCCCATCTGTTTTCACATGCTTTGCCAAGTTTGTCCTTCCTGAACCAGTCTGTATGAATTTCCTATATCCAGAAAGTTGCCTTATCTGTGATTGGCTCCAGGGTCGAGGCCCTTATGTCACGGTCTCTGTTCTTGGTGATGTTTGAGAAGGTCCTGGAGTAATTTAAGGTCAGTGTCACAATGCTCAGGTTGGAGTCCAGCCTCTGCGATTTGCCGGTTGTGTTGCTTTGGGAAGAGTAGTTTTATGATTCAGTGAGATCATGAATGACAAATAACTCAGTCAAACTAATTAATATTGAGGTCAGACGTAGTGGCTTACACCTGCAATCCCAGCACTTTGGGAGGCTGAGGTGGGAGGATCTCTTGAGCTTAGGAGTTCAAGACCAGCCTGAGCTGCGTTGCAAGACCTCGTCTATACAAAAAATTTAAAAATTAGCTGGACGTAGTAGTACACCTATAGTCCCAGCTTCTTGGGAGGCTGAGGTGGGAGGATCACTTGAGCCCAAGAGTTCGAGGTTGCCGTGAGTTGTGATACCACTTCTGTACTCCAGTTTGGGCAACAGAGTGAAAAAAATTATTGTTATCTTCTAGCCCAACATTTACCAAATTAGGTATCCCAGGAGATGGTTAGGAACAAGTAGAATACAAGAAAAAGCAATAACAAAAAATAGAGTTCTGTGGGCATGAGCGAGGAAAACATTGGAATGAACAACTCACATAGATTCCTTTCCTGCAGTACTTAGGGTCTAATATACTAAAGTGATTTATGTGTGTCCTAGAGCGGGGTGGAGTAAACACTGATTCTTAAACTGTTTGATTTTCAAACCCCTTTTCTTCAAGGGTGGCAGGGTAGAGAGAGAGAAAGTTGTTCCTTAGAAAAGCATTAGGGAACTTCAGGGTGGTCCAGTTCCCTGATGAAGATCCTTGATGTCTTGGTCAAGGTGACAAGGCAGATTCGATGCAGAATGGGGCTAGAGCCTGGACCATGAACATGCTGGCTTTTCTCCTCTTCCTCCCACACCTGTACTTCTCAAGGTGTGACCTGTGGCCCACCTGCACCAGGATGCCCTGGGGAGGGGAAGCATGGGAACACAGATTCTGGTGGTCCACCGCAGACTTACAACATCAGAATCTCTGGCGTCAGAGCCCAGGAATCTGAATGGGGACAAGTCTGGTGATTTTCTTGTAAGCTGAAATCTGGTAACCACTGGACTGCACCACGCTACCCTGAGGCTGTATTGTGTGGGCAGAACTGATGTTATTGCATCGCTAAAAACTCTGGTGACTTTAGGAAAAGGTTGCTACTGCTCCTCACTGCCCATCCATGTGCCCCATGACTCAGGAGAAGTCTGTATCTCAGGAGGATGCTAAAGGCATCCCTGGGTCTTCCCAGGCCAGCCCTCTGTTGTCAGTGGGAGAGAGACACCGCTCCCCAAGATCCTTGGTGATGCTTCTCCAGGGAAATCTGTGTGTGTGTGGCGGGGGGTGGGTGGCAGGGTGGTGGAGAATTAGTTTGAAATGGAGAGACACTCCGGGTCCTGCCAAGTCACTCTGGAGAGAGCATGACAGTGCTTCTGTTTCCATGACAACCAGGTGACTGTAAGCTCACCTTTGGCCCTAGAAACAGCCTCCAGCTATGGGAACAGCTGCAAGATTCATGCTTATTATGAGATGGGAGATCACCAAAGGAGAAGAGAAACAAGCCCAGCTACCCATTCTGAATTGTAAGGAAAGTTAGAAGAGAGCCCTGATCCAAAGATACAGAAGGTCAGGGAAGACCTCCAGCCAAGAAAGACAGATTAGGGACAGGCAACTACCTGACTGTCCCCATCTGTATCAGCAGCTGCCACTGTCACGTGACCTCCTGCTCTAGGTGAGGCCTGATTTTCTGGTTCCTTTAAAACAAGCATTGAATAGAAGTGCACGGACTTCACAGGTGTGGACGGTCTTTTGGCTGCTCCTTTATTCCCTCCTGCTGTCGATGGTCCATAGTGTTCAGACCTTCCCTTGCAGGTTTTTTTTTTTTTTTTTTTTTTTGAGTTGGAGTCTCACTCTGTCGCCCAGACTGGAGTGCAGCGGCCGCTCCCGGCCACCGCAGCCTCGACCTGCTGGGCTCCTGCGATCCTTCCGCCTCAGCCTTCCAAGTAGCTGGAACTACAGGCGCGCGCTACCACACCCAGCTAGTTTTTGATTTATTGTAGAGATGAGGTCTCGCTTGCTCAGGCGGGTCTCGAACCCACGGGCTCAAGCAATCCACTCACCTCGGCCTCCCAAAGGTGCGGGATTACAGGCTGAGCCACCGAGCCCGGTTGCCCTCTCAGGTTTTAACGCCTGCCCTGTGTGCATCCTTTCTCTTTCCCGTGTCTGAGCCACTGTGGGTAGTGCGTCCTCCTGGTTTTTTAAAAGTAAACTTTGTATATCCGGGAATCATTCTGCATTGACAGAAGTGTTGCCAAGTGAGTGTAGAGGCTTCCTGTATGCCCTTGGCTGGGCTTTCCTCAACTGTCAAAGCCTCACACCAGCGAGTGCATTGTCACAACGAAGGAACCAACTCTGGTGTATTCTATTGACCCCACACTTGATTTGGATTTCAGTGGTTGTTCCACTCATGACCCATTTCTATTCCAGAGTCCAAGCCAGGGTACCACACTGAGTTTACTTGTCACCTCTGCCTGGTCTCCTCTGGTCTGTGACAAAGTCTCTTTGTTTCCTTTTTGTAAATGACTTGGATGGTTTAATTTTTAATTTTTATTTTTTTGAGACAGGATCTCATTCTGTCACCCAGGCTGGAGAGCAGTGGTGTGATTCGTGGTGGCCTCCAACTCCTGGGCTCAGGCGATCCTCCTGCTTAGTCTCCCGAGTAGCTGGGACTACAGGTGCATGCCACCACGCCCTGCTAATTTTTAAAATTTTTTTTGTAGAGATGAGGCCTTGCTATGTTGCCCAGGCTGGTCTTGAACTCTTGGCCTCAAATGATTCTCCACCTCAGCCTCCCAACATACTGGGATTATAGGAGTGAGCCACTGCACTGGGCTTGACTTTGACAGTTTTGAGGAGTGTCAGTCAGGTGTCCTGATCTGGGTTTTTCTGATGTGTTTCTTATGACTTGCCTGGGGTCTGGGGTTTTTGGAAAGAATCCCGCCAAAGAGAAGTGCCTGTCTCCTCATTCATCCTGGGGTGCACACCCAGCACCGTTTCTCATGTATCTGCCTGGTCCCATGCTGCAGGGGTGCTTGCCAACTTCCCCACTGTGAAGTGACCATGTTTTTCTTTCCATACTCTATTCTTCATGACTAAGTTAATGAGTTACCATGAAAGCTACTACGTCCAGCCTCCTGTCGCCTTCTCTTCCATTTTTGAAGAATTGCGGAAGATGGGTTTACGCCAAGTGGAAATGCACTTTAAAAGGAGCAGCTGCTTTCTCTTGGGGCAGAAATGATTGGCGGTGAAATCTGCCTATTAAAACTCCTCCACCTGTCTGAGGTGGGCCGCACCTGTCCCTGCTCAGTTCTTGCATAGCAAACACCAGTCCATTTCAGGAGTGGAGGATGTTCTCCTGACTTGGCAGATCCAAGATGCATCATTTGTGGTAGTGACATGAAATGTATCTTTCTGGGAATGAATGACACACTCAGATTTTGTGCAGACCCCTTGACATCCACAGTTGGCAGTCAAAATTTATTTCCTTCTTTTTATTTTGAGAGAGAAAACATTCATTCAGTGTGTAATTCCTGACTGTGGAGAGACTTACTGCTGTCATAGCTAATTAACTGAGCATTTACTATGTGAAGGCAATTATCTATCTATCTATCTATCTATCTATCTATCTATATCTATCTATCTAAGAGGGGGTACCAAAATGTATACACATTTTAAGAGATGTTACCTATATAATACTTTTTGAAGTTGAATTGAATTATAGTAGCAATGTATAGTATGACATTCGCTCAACTGTGCTTTTGCCATTTTCTTTGACTGTTCTGACTGTCAATGGTGATGCTAGCATTCATCTGATTAATGTCATCTTTTGAGCAAATGTCATACTTAAAATGTGTATACATTTTATATATATATATGTATATATATATACCCACTTAATTATCATATTCTTTTCGTTAGATTTCACCATGAAGAAATTAAGGTGCAGTGAGGTTAATTGAGTTATTCCTGCATGGTCACGACACTCAAATAATAAAAATAAAAATAAAAAAGTGATGGAGTTGGGACTGAAAACCTGCCCAGTCTGACACCACAGCCCAGACTCTGAGCTCTGGAGACTCCTGTGCTGGGGAGCTTGATCAGACGGGCCTCTGAAGTGTGTCCCAATCTGCCCCACACATGTGCCTCTCCCTAGGGCCTTTCCGCTCTCTCTGCCAACAGTCAGGCATCTCTGGAAGGCAGGAAACTATGATCTCAGCCATTATGACCACTTCTGTTTATTAAGTTTGGAGCAGAGAGGTCAAGTGTTAGAACACCAGAACATGTCCCACCACTGTTGTCATCCCTGGCTGAATGACAACCATCTCCACTTCCGCTGCTTCCCTCCAGCAGGACCTTGTGGCCGGGCCACAGCTCACAGACAGGGCAGCGACTGTGGAATGAGGCAAATAGTTATGGCCTCCATGCAGGTGGGATGGGTCCTAGGGAAATCGGGAGAGATGCAGACAGCACCAACGGAGTGAGGGACTGTGGGGTATCTCAAGATCCTTGGGAGGTAAAGCCCCGACTGGTCCTGGAGGCAGGAAGTGAACCTGAGAGCTGTGCACACTTTTTATCAGCTTCCCACGGGCCCATGAGCAGCGATCTTCTGCATCTCCAGAACTCAAGGAGGGAGGACTGAACTCCATCAGTGATTCCCAACGTGTGAGCGGTCTGCAAGATGACTTCAGGAAGTTTATGTGGGCTGGACATGGTGGCTCGTGCTGGTAATCCCAGTGCTTTGAAAGGCTGAGGTAGAAAGATCGCTTGAGGCCAAGAGCTAGAGACCAACTTGGACAACATAGCAAGATCCTATGTCTACCAAACAACAGCAAGAAGAATGTTGTGATAATTTTTGATAAGACCAACCAGGTGTTAAATAATATTATGTAGTATCATGAGAAAGTCTCATTCTCTCTCAGATCTTCTGATGTCCAGAAGGAGGGAGTGCAGTTCGGTGTGTGTGTGTGTGTGTGTGTGTGAGAGAGAGAGACAGAGAGAGAGAGAGAGAGACAGAGAGAGAGAGAGAGAGAGAGAGAGAGAGATTAATGCCTCTTAAATCCTTCTAATGTCCCCTTTCAGCACCAGAGGGGGCAGACCTCAGGCTCAGAGCTTTGGCAGGTGACAGCATCTCCCTGCAATTTACCATGGCTTTGTTTTCCCTGGGTCTGCTTTTTATAAGTACCTTCTGTGTTCCACAAGTAGAGTTTCCATTTCCAGAGGTGATGTCAGGTTTCAGAAGTCAGGGTGCAATCTGCAGACCAGCTTTGCCGGGGGCTCACTGGGAATGCGAATCTGACCCTACCCCAGGCCACATGTGTGAACACCCAGTGGTTCCTATGCCTTTGATGTCAGTCTGGGAAATACTGATACAGTTTCCCTTTTTAGAATCAATATTTAAGTACAAGAAATGAGCCACTGCTGGGAAACATATGGTTCAATAATAGTCCCGGTGCTGCACTTCGGCAACTACAGGGTGAAGGGTGGACAGGAGGGACAGGGAGGGGTGGGGTGGGCTGGCTCTGTAGGGTGTCCACCTGGAGAGATGACATCTACACGGGTTTGGAGCCCCATCCCCTGGGGACACTGCTTCTATGGGTCTGGAGTGGTGCCCTGCAATCTGTACTTGGAAAGAAACCTGCCCAGGTCATCTAATGTCTACTACTGGATTTGGTCATTTCTTCCCTCCTGAGGTCATGCGATGTTCTAAAATAGGGGTTCTCAACTGGAGGCCGCTCGTGAGGTATTTTTGGTTGTGACAATTGCATTTAGTGGATAGAGGCAGGGGAGGCAGTAAACATCCTGCAATGCCCAGACCCCTCCCTGCCCCAACAAAGAGTCATCCAGCCCCAAATGTCAATAGGATGAAGAACCCTAATCTGAAGGGTTTTTTTTGTGATCCAAGGAGTCTTGGTGGAGACTCAGGAGGCTGTCAAAATACCAGGTCACATCACACCTCAGCTCCCAACCCATCAGTTTCCGTCTCATAAAGAATAAAAGCCAGGGCCCTCCGGCTTCCTCAGCATCCGGCCCCATTGCCCCTGGGACTCCATCTCACCCTATGCCCTCCATGCCATCTCTCAGAGCCAGCCACATGGGCCTCAAAGTTGGTTTTGGAGCAGCCCGAGTATGTTTCTGCCTCAGGGCCTTTTTGTGTGATGCTTTTAAAAGCCCTGAGCCTCTCAACTGCATGACTCTATCCATTTTCTTCAAATGAGCTTCTGCTCGAATCTCAACTTACTGCTGAGGCATTTCCTGGCCATCTTGTCTAATAAGTAGCCCCCTTCATCTCTCTCTCCTTACTCTATTATGTTCTTCCCCATAGAACTTACTGAAAACAGATGTTTATTTCCTGTTTCCTCTACTGGAATAAAAGTACCAGCACATGGGGACTGGTGATCAGTGTTCTACCTAAGTTATAACCGTGTCTGGCAAGTGAATACTTTTAATGAATAATAAGTGAGTGGATGCACAGATGAATACTTGAATACCTAGATTATAGCCCCAGATGGGCCAACGCCTGGTCACCTCTCCCTCTTTGCCTCAGTTTCTTCCTCTGTTGGGTGAGAGGGTTGCATAGACTGACTGCCTCTACCATCGTCTTGGCTCTGATGTCTGCGGCTCTGACTCAAAGCCAGTGCAACTTCAATCTTGCCGGTCCCTGTCTCCAATTAACTGCCTACACTCTCCCAGCTCCAGTCCTCCCCCCACCCCCATTACCCCGGGTGCCTTCTGTCAGAGCCGAGAGGCCCCAGGGAATGAGAGATGTCAGAACTCCTCAAAAAGTGGCAGATCCATTGTGTGCGCCACTGAATTGGGTAATTAGGGAGGGTGGCACTTCAGTAGCTTTAAAAGCTTAGTGGGTGGGGAGAAAAAATATTCCCTGACAGCTCCGGTGCATCCACCTCGCTGGGAGCTTCTCCAGGGAAAGTCTAGTTTCGTCACTGAATAGCACGGTATCAGTCTCCAAGGAGTGTGTGAAGGAAGGGAGATAAGGTCTGGCGCCCTGGCCTAGGCTCAGGAACCCACTGAGTGAAGAGAAGAGGGCAGAGGGGCAGGAGTGGGACAAACCTCACAACCATCAGGGGGACGACCTTGCCATTACATTAGGAACACCAGCTTCATAAACTCACATGTTCTGGAAACACCTGTGTTCTTTACAACCAACACCATTTCTTTTTTGAGTCAGGGTCTCACTCTGTCACCCAGGCTGGAGTGCAGTGGCGTGATCATGGCTCACGGCAGCTTCGATCTCCTGGGCTCAGGCAATCCTTCCACCTCAGCCTCCCAAATAGCTGGGACTAGAGGTGTGTGCCACCACACCCTGCTAATTTTTTGAGGTTTCTCTATTTTTCCCACGTTGGTCTTAAACTCTGGGCTCATGCAATTGTCCCACCTTGGCCTCCCAAAGTGCTGGGACTGCAGGCGTGAGTTACCACATCCAGCCAACATAGTTTCAGACCTCTCATTCTCATTCTGCCAGAAGGAAGGAAACTTAGCCTCCACCTACCTGGGGCCTCCCCCACACCCAAGGGGGTACCAAGTTCAGAAAGATTTTGGATTCAATGGTTTCTTCTACCCTTGGAGTCATGCACGTTCTGAACAGTGGTTTCCAACAGGGCCAGGCTTTGGGGGTATCAGGACTGGTTGCTCCAGGATCAGTCATCAGGCCTCCCCGCCTCTCCTTGTCCTCTTGCAAGCTTCTCACCAAGCCAGGGGCATCTGTTTCTCATGGGGAGGAGAGTGGAAACACCCATTGCTCTCTTGTTGCCTCAGTCCTTTGTGCCTTTCCCTGTACTGGGACTTGTGCTTTAAAAACAGATAGATTAGGCCATCTTTGCAGTGGCTGACTTTTCTGCAGCAGTGAGTTGCTTGCATAGAGGAAATGAAGAGAGAAAAGTACAGGGGAGAGAGGAATGCATCAATTAATTTTTCAAATGGCGATCCAGCCAGAGTGATACTAGTGAGCTGTTGTGTACTGAGCTGTCTCTACGTGGCAGGCACTGTGCAGAGGGTTCATTGGCATGAATTACTTACCCAACCCTTGGAACAATCTCCATAACAACACATGCTTGTACCATCTTAATACAAGTCAGCACACGGCTAAGTGCTTTACCTACACAGTCACGTGCCACTTTACTACAGGGACACATTCTGAGAAATGTATCCTTTTGTCACAGAGTACACACATGCAAACCTAGATGATACAGCGTGGGACACACCTAGGCTGTCCGGTCTAACCCAGGCATGTCCAACCCGTGGCCTGTGGGCTACATGCAGGCCATGACAGCTAGTAATGCGGCCCTACAAAATCTTTTAACAGCGCATGTTTTTTAGCATTTATTTTCTTCATG